>CAKNYM010048313.1:42969-90883 GCA_932195095.1 Andricus curvator | reverse complement strand
TTCTTTTTTAAAAACAAAAAATTAATAGGCGCGCGCCTTGGCGCGCGAAAGACTACTAGTATTCTTATAAACAAGCCTTATACTATCTTATTAACTATTTGCTACATATCGTCTTAACTTATTATTCTCATTTCTGAATGCTTGCGACTTTGCCCTGGGCTTCCATTTCCTCTTACCACTATAATTCTCATAATTGGACTCTACTCCGCAACACTACTTCGTAATTCTTCTTCTTTAGGAGTCATTTTTTTGCTTTTTCCCTACCCTGTGCAACCAGCTCTCTCTCAGCTCTTGCAGCTTCTTCAGCCATTCCTCCCCCTGTCCATTTTCATTCAGAATCCATTTAATTCTCTCTTCTATGCTCTCCCCTACCCCTTTGTCACTTGTACACCTCTCTAACACATGCAACCATGTTTCCTGCTCATACTTACATACTCTACACACATTCTCTTCTTCATTCATTCAATCCCTACATGCTCTCTCACCCTCTCCCATTCTGAATCTCACCACTCTATTCCACTTACTCTCCTTCTTAATCTTTTGCAGGTACTCTGGTCCCCCCTGCCTCTTCACCATTCTATACCAGCTGTTGTACTTTGAATCAGCGATTTTTTCCCATCTTTCCTCCCCTTGCCTTAATCTCTTCCTCTATATCCTCCCACTCTCTACCCCTAACTTGCATACCACATTCAAACCTCATTATATATCTCTCATCCTCCCATTTTGAGCGCCCCACGTTGCCCCTCTTCTCTTTATCCATAACCTCCAGGGCACACGCTTGCGCAATTTTGCTTCCTTCTCCCCTTCTTAGTTTCTCTTCGAAGTTCCAGGCTCTTTTCATTTGTCTCGCCACCATTTTTTCCCGTCCTAATTCTTCCCTCAGCATATAACCTGGGCAGCTCCAACTCACTTTCATGAACCATCCCAAAAATCTCTCCTGCAAACTTTCCACTCTCTTATGTTCTTTCCATCCACAAATTTCCCCTCCATAGCTTAACACTGACCACACTAAGAAATCAAACATCCATACTCTCATCTTCCATTCGTCCTTAAACCTTCTTTTTCCTATGCCCCATACTTGTCCCATTACTTAACCCGCGCATTCTAACCTCTTGCTCACCTGCAGCTCGCTTCCTCCTCTCGTTTCGAACCAAAATCCTAGGAAGCAAAACTCATCCACCAACTCCACCACCACGCTATTTCACCTTGTAAAGGGAAGCCAACTGTCCACGCAGGAGTTCGGGACCACAATCCTCGATTCGGGAGGAAGAACGAAAATCGTACTTGTTCAAATTCGTTCGAGTTACCTTCGCCCTCAAAAGAATGGCGGTGAAGGCTTATGCTGCTTCGATCGCACAGGAACTCGAAGTTGTAGTCGAACTAAAATTTTTTTGTTTATATCTATTTATATCGTTTCTATATTAACTAGATTTAGGTATACGCTTATATTACTTGGGTGGGCAAGAAATCAACTCAAGCGTTCGCTTCTTCCTTTTTTTTTTTTTTCGGTTTCGTCCGGACACTACTCCGTAGGCAGGCGGTCGCGTTAATGAACTCGAAGGATACTGGTTTATATGCCGTTTGTTGCTACTGAGGTAATAACCGGCACGGACACGAAAGAAGGACCGGCGGTCTGACTGTACTGCGTCTGCCTCCCTCGGCGCGCGGAGACCGTCAGTAGAAGTGGGCAGCGCGGAGTCAGCCCACCGCAACTGCTGGGGTTTGACGAATACCGCCACAGAGTAGAGTCGCGGACTTGATTTATTAATTAACTTAAATTCAAAGATTACATTTCAAGGAAATCTAAGTATACATATTTATGGCAGCGGGATGTTTGGAAGAAAAGGAAAAATAATATTATTGTTCGCGGGCAACAATATACCACCGGGCCTTTTCTCCATAATTTCCGTGACAAAAATGTGAGAAAGATGTATGTATGGAAGTATTACATGAAAGGGATATCAAAAGTATATTCTTAAAACTATTCTTACGCAAGAAAACAACCGCATAGCTATTGTCAAACTTAGAAATTGGAGATATTTTGGAATTCTTAGACTCTTTAAATAACAACTTAAAGTAGTTTTCAAACTTAGAAACTAAAGTAACTTTGAAATTCTTAGAAATAATAACTTAAAGTAATTGAGGTATTAGTCAAAAAAAAAAAAAATAATAATAATAAAAAATAGGAGCTTTAAATATCTTCAACCTGACAACCTAAAAACTATAATACGCATACTTAAAAGCTAATCTTACGATCTACAATACAGGGACCTTCCTTCTGGGACGGAAGTTGTACCGATGCTGAAGAGTATCGTCCTTAAACGAAATCTTCTTTCGGCTACCACGAGGACGACCTGGCTTCCTGCCGTGGTTGCACTCACCCTTGGAACGGATGGGCCCTCTCTTGAGGAGCCGTACGTTTCTAGAGTCTTTCTTGACTTCGGACCTCCTCCTCCTGGAGGAATGGAACCTTCAAGTTCCTCAGTGTTGTCCAACGAGACATGGGGCTCGTTGACGTTATTTCCAGTTTCCAGAATAGCTACGTGTCTATTGTCTATTGTCACTGGAAACGGTTGATGCATCGTACCATGAACATGCATGGGGACGTTCTTTTGTGAGATGAAAGACTTAGTTTCACCCTGGATATGCATGGGGTTATCCGTTAAACGGGTTGTATTATTTTCTTGTGTCTTTCTTGACTCTGAACCTCCTCCTCGTGGAGGAATGGAACCTTCAAGGTCCTCGGTGTTGTCCAACGGGACATGGGGCTCGTTAACGTTATTTTCAGCGTCCAGATTAGCTACGCGTCTATTATCTGTAGGGGGCACTGGAAACGGTTGGAGCTTCGCACCTTGAACATACATGGGGACGTTCTTTCGTGAGAAGGAAGACTTAGTTTCACCCTGGGTATGCATGGGGTTATCCGTTGAAGGGGTGGTATTATTTTCGACGGCTGCTGGTACAGGGGATTCAGAAAGAATAGAACCTGGTTGTTCTACCCTGTTCAACACCTTTCGAGGATGGTATGGACGCATCTGCGACCCATAAGTTTTTACCATGCGCCTGTCCTTCTGAATTTGGTAGACTTCACCTCCTAGTTTGCACCAATACTAATTCACCTACTTGGTATGTTGGTGGTCGAACTTCGTGCGGGCGATACTTTTGTTGAACGTAACGCGCCTGATGCTGGCGGGCTTCATCTTGGGCATCCTTGGGCTCAGGTTGACTGAGTGCTATGGAAGAGGAAGGGAAAGCCCACTCTGCGAGGCTTCGTAGACTCGCGCCAAAAATCACCTGACTGGGGGTTTTACCGGTAGCTGCGTTTTGCCGACTTCGGAGGTTAAAAAGAATACCGGTAATATCCTGATCCCAGTTTCTATGCGGCTGAACTTCGAGTCTTAGTCGCATTCCCTCTATTAATTCTTGATTTCTTCTTTCAGTAGGATTTGCCCGGCGGTGATAGACAGTGGTTGTCCAGTTTTCAGAGCCCCACCGGGCGCAAGCTTCATACCACTGTTTACTCGTAAACTGCGAGCCGTTATCCGTCAGAATTGCCTGAGGATAACCGAAGCGAGCAAAAACTTCGTCCCCAATACACTGGACAATCTTCTTCGCTGAAGAGGATACAAGAGGGAACGCTTCGACCCAGCGTGAGAATAGATCAGTGACCACTAAAAGAAATTGCTTCCCGCGTGGCTATCTTTGATAGGGACCCATCATGTCAACTGCTACAGTCTCCCAGGTCGTTGTGGTTGACGTGGTATCTGCTTTTCCTTTGCATATGCTCTCGTTGACTTACAGCATGAACAGAGCAAGCAAGTACGAACGTATTCGCGTACGTCATTTCTAATGCTGTCCCACGTAAAGCGTTCCTGGATTGCTCGGAGAGTTTCGTCACCTCCAGGGTGTCCTGAAATTCGTGAATCATGGTACATAAAAAGTACCCTCTCGCAGCAGGTCTTCGGCACTACCATTAGCCATCGATCCTTGAAACCCTTCCAAAAACCGGATGCGTCGACTTTATGTTGTCGAAGGAAATTACTCTCCTCATGGGTTAGAACATCTTTATCGCTGAGGGTCTGCCATCGGTCGACCAGTTTAGTAATCGCTGGATTGACTTGCTGGTGCTGTGAAACCACCAGGTAGACTTTCTGACTAGTGATAGCAGCTAGGTAGATTCCATTCCCACTGGGTCTTGAATCATTTGACGTGGGAAGCAATCGTTCTCCGTCCTCTGGAACATTTGTCAAGTGACCTTCAGTTGGCTCACGAGAATGCGCACTATCGAGAGCGCGTTTGTTGGTCATGTAGTGTTCGAGGTCGAAGTTGAATTCACCTAGAAGACAAGCCCAACGTCCGAGCTTGGCATATGCATCTTCGAATTGATGTAACCACTTCATCGCCCTTGAGTTGGTCATTAGACAGAACCAGCGATTGCATAAGTGAGGGGCGTATTGTTTTACTGCCCAGATAACGGCGAGGCAGTCCTTCTCATTATTTTCATAACGAGCTTATGTCGGGTTGAATTTTGCACTTGCGTAGCTGATTATGTTCCTCTCTCCGTTTGGTCGGGGTTGGAAAAGCACCGCTCCCATTCCAAGCCGACTCGTATAAGTCTGAAGCATAAATCGCGTATCTGGATCTGTTCTTTATAATTGAAGGGGTTTTCTAAAGCTATCTTTTAAATCCTGAAAAACGATGTCTGCTTCAGCCGTCCACTTCTAATGACCGGAGTTCTTTTTTAGAAGGTCAGTAATAGGTGCACTAATTTCAGAATAATTAGGCACATATTCCCGAACCCAACTGCATATTCCTAGGAACTTCTGAACTTCTCGACGACTCTTGGGAGGTTCATCATTTAGTATCGCTTGAATGTGGTTATTCTGGGCGCGATTACTATCTGGTGTAACGAGATGTCCTAGGTATCGAACTTCTTGTCGGGCGAAGAAGCACTTCTCCATGGAGCATGTAAGGTGTGTATGTAAAGCATGTATCGTCAATCTCTCAAGGACGAGATTGATATGACGGATGTGCTCCTTCCAATCTTTGAAGTAGATGATATCATCTAAATAAGCGATGCAAAACTTGTGCTGGGACATGAGCCTTTGAAATGTGTTAGGAGCATTTTTCAATCCGAATGGCATAACCCGAAAATGATACATGCCCCAACTTGGGGTAGCGGAAGCAGTATACTGGCGAGAGTCTGGATCCATTGGGACCTGCCAATAACCACTTTTTAAATCTTACATCGTAAAAACTTTCGCCTCTTCTAACTCCTTTAACGAATCTTGTATCAGGGGCATGGCTTGAGCGGTGTCCTCTGTAATAGAATTTAAACGTCGATAGTCCACACAAAAACGCATTTCGTCGTTTTTCTTTTTAGATAATACTACCAGTGAACAGTATGGTGACTGGCATGGTTAAATGATTCTCTGTTGCAACAGAACTCGTACTTGGTCTTGTATGATCCTCTTTTTTGATTCAGAAGTAGGGTATGGTCGCAGACGGAATGGAGTATTGTTGGTGAGCTTGATTTCATGCACAGCCGATCAAGTTTGGGTTAGAGATTCTCCATTGTGCAAGGCCCAAGCGTGTCGTTGTAAGGTGCTGTAGAACTCGTCAAGGTACTCTGGTTGCAGATCTGTTTGTATTTCACTCGTGTCGAGAGGCACTGGGGAACTGATCGATGGCCCATTGATGAGATGTATTGTAATGCGTTCCAAGTGCCCTACACAGAGACAGCTGAGTGGATAATTATAAATAACTTTCTGCTCACAAATCCAAGGAATTCCCAGAATCATCGGGTCCCGCAATTCATGGCTAACTAAAAACGTGGTAGACATTATGTGTCCCGATATAATGACTTCGAGATCTATTTCTCCAATCAAAGGCATATTGAATCCATCCACGGCTAAATCAGCTAGCTCTGGACATGGAATAATGTTACCAAGCTGCTGTCCGGTTAGATACCGAGAGTGGAGAAAATTTTCACTGGCCGCAGGATCAAGTAGCGCATAAACCTCTTGACCTTTAACCTCCGTAAGAATCTTGGGGAGTAAATGCCGATGTCGAGTTGCTCTATGTAAGTGGATGACCCGTCTTTCTTGGTGGCGACCGGTCTCGCCGCCTCCCGCCAGTTTTTCTGTTTCATATTCCCCCTCTTTTCAGCTTTCCTTTTGCGCAGAACTGGACATTTGCGGTTGAAGTGGTACTCTGGACGATGCCAACACTTGGGAAGGCCGTCCCTTGTTTCATGCTGGCGAGCTTGGGTTCGATGTTCCACATTTCGTGTTTCTGGTTTTCGATGGTCGAAGTAATTCCAAAAAGGAAGCAACTAAGGATTCTTCAGGTCATTCCTTCTGAGGCGTGGATTAAGTGACATCTTTTTTTGTAAAAAGATACTGACCGGCTCTTTGTCTCCCTGTTTTTGTGAGTACAAAAGAGACAGCAATCTACCGTGAATGCTTGAACTGTCAAATCTTTGAATCAACAGCTCGCGGAATCGTTCCCAGTCAAAGGCTACTCCTTTGTAGGGTTCCCACCAACGTGCTGCCTCGCCCTGAAGTGAATGACTTCCGATGCGTGTTCGTAGATTAGCTGGCGTCTTCATCGTATTCAGATAACGCTCCATTTTTTCGAGGAAAAGAAGTGGATCCTCAAAGTCCCCTCCACTGAACTCTGGAACCGCAGCAGCCATTGGATTGTAATTAGACATGTGCATCCAAGGGTAGTTCGGAATTTGAAATCCTGGGTTAGGGAACTGACCCTGGATTAGTTGTGGATATGGTAGTTGGTTGTTTGGAATATTTAACGGCGGGTTCGCAGGTTGATTTCCAAGTCGTAATTCAGGCGGATTCTGTATTCCGTTCCCAACTGGAATGTCAGCTCGTTGATTCTCCACCGGATTTCCAAGTGGGTGTACCTGTTGATTTCTAGGTTGATTCCAGGTTGAACTCCAGGTTGACCTGCTCGTAAATCTGCTGGTTGTTGTTGCTGAACAACGAGCACCTCCTCGCGTCGTGGTGAATTTTGACGTTGAGACTCCATCATGCGCGAGTTACCTTGAGTTGTATGTGATGTTGTGCGGATAGGTACATTGGGCGCCACCGGGTTTTGTGCACCACTCCCGGAAGTGGAGATCGCAGGTATTGCTCGATTACGTAGGACCTCGGAGTCTGGAGTTCTTGAAGTCATTACAGTTAGAGATTTGCCGGCTATTGGGTTGTGAGTAAGCGTTTTTATCAGAAAACAATTTCTTTCATAGAAATGGCCACACGTTGGTCGCCAAAATTATTGTTACCAAGCACTCGTAATGCAGAGGCAAGGTACAATTATGGTAACTTGTTTTCTGTTTGCATCAGCAGAGAACCACCTTCGTTAAACAATTGGTGGCCCTGAGAAGGGCCAATTGGTTCAGTTCTTGGCTTGGCGTCAATTAGTCGCGTTTGGTATCAGGTAGTACTACCACTGAACGTAGGCGAACGGTGCGTCTGGGCGGGCTGGCTTCTGGCGAAGTTCCTGGTTCTTCAGTTGGATTCTGCTGTGTAGATGGACCCGGTTTTGCTGAGGATGACGTCTTCTTCGGGGCGACTTGTTCTTCTTGTATATCCAGCGTCTCCTTCCCTGGAAACAGTTTCTTCCGTTGGGCATCCCGGACTCGGAGCAAACCTCAAAATACCTCCCTCGGGGAGCTCGCTTTCTTCGGCGACACTTTCTGAGAAAGCAGCCTTCTCCTTCGCACCTTCTCGAAAGGTACCTTCCTTGGCTTGATTTTAAAGTTGGGTACAGAGGGAGCTGCCCGAGATTCGGTGGCCACGTCTAAGCCCTTTGATACTCGAGCTTTTTTCGGAGCAGGTTTCGGTCTGAGTCTGTTCCAAAGAGTTGTCTGCAGGTCTTGGCTAAGTTGTCTGGGGTTGTCCGCGGACTTGCCTCCAACGATGAACTTGAGAGAAGAATGCTGTCGGTAGGAGATGTTTGGGTTCCAGGATTTTTTCTAGGCGTTCCCAACGGGCTTGGGCTTAGCGCAAGGTCATGTCCCAGTGACCAATCACTTTCAGGTGTGACAGATCGAGGTGTGGCTATCTACCCGCAGGCAACTACGGACTCGACTTCCTCATGGGTTTCTTCGGCATGGATCTTGTCCAGCTTGCTTTCTTCGCCTGAATCAGTTTGGGTCGATGAATCCGCGGTTTGTGGCAGCCCTGGATTTTCGTATTGGGTGGTGGCATCTGCCATTCGGGGTTCATTAAAGACCTCGAAAGCTGGGTGGGATGTTGGAGATTGTGGAGGCGGCCAGTCTCAGTTGTGAACGAACGGGGGTAGTGGCCAGGTCACTCGATACTTCTCCACGCGGATTGAAACCAAACGTTTCTCCTGCTCGGGGGTCAATCCAGGTTTCCTTGGAGCGTTTCCGATCTTCGGGGTCTGTCCATGTTCCTGGAATAAATCGGAGACCTCAGTTCGAGGTTTCTGAAGCCCCGTGTGAGTTTTCGAAGCCGTCGCTAAAAGTCCAGAACCGGAGGCTACCGGGCAAGAACTTCTAGGAGCTACCTCGGCTGAACATTTAATTCCGGGGAACACGGGGCCTGATTCTGGTGAAGGCTCCAGTACGGCTTCTTCGACGATCCTCCGGGCATTCTCTAATAGAGCGAGTTCGCGCTTTTCTTCTTCAATCCGCTGCTTCTTTCGTTTGGCTCGCTGTCGAGCGTTCAGATGCTTCCTTGGCATCTATCGGAAAGAAAGAAGGAAATCCCGAGTATAGAACCGAGTATGAACCGTGGGGCCCATGCGTACCGGACCGACTCACTCCTAGCTCACAGGGTTATTGAAAGTCCGTGCGACCATCCACTTCCGGCCGTAACTTCGGCCAGCAGTCTCCGTCACGCCCAACTTCCAGACCCCGGCCAGGTCTGTGATCGCCAGCACCCATTGAGCTCCCCTAAGGCCTCGTTTAAAATTTTTCGAGCTCACGAGGAGGGGATGAGACCGAATACCAGCGTTAACAGCCAAATTTCACCTTGTAAAGGGAAGCCAACTGTCCACGCAGGAGTTCGGGACCACAATCCTCGATTCGGGAGGAAGAACGAAAATCGTACTTGTTCAAATTCGTTCGAATTACCTTGGCCCTCAAAAGAATGGCGGTGAAGATTTATGCTGCTTCGATCACACAGGAACTCGAAGTTGTAGTCGAATTAAAAATTTTTTGTTTATATCTATTTATATCGTTTCTATATTAACTAGATTTAGGTATACGCTTATATCACTTGGGTGGGCAAGAAATCAACTCAAGCGTTCGCTTCTTCCTTTTTTTTTTTTTTTTTCGGTTTCGTCCAAATACTACTCTGTAGGCAGGCGGTCGCGTTAATGAACTCGAAGGATACTGATTTACATGGCGTTTGGTGCTACTGAGGTACTACCAGCACGGATGCGGGAGAAGGACCGGCCGTTTGACTGTACTGCGTCAGCCTGCCTCGGCGTGCGGAGACCGTCAGTAGAAGTGGGCAGCGCGGAGTCAGCCCACCGCTACTGCTGGGGTTTGACGAATGCCGTCACAGAGTAGAGTTGCGGACTTGATTTATTAATTAACTTAAATCCAAAGATTACATTTCAAGGAAATCTAAGTATACATATTTATGTTAGCGGGATGTTTGGAAGAAAAGGAAAAATAATATTATTGTTCGCGATCGACAAATCCCCGACCTAATATGTAAAAAATTGTTATGGTGTAATAACAGGGAGAAGAATTATAATAAAATTTTGTGATAAAAGCGGTCGAGTCATGATAAATTCATCCAATTTTTAAGAAAAAATACTGAAAAATAGGCGATAATTTTCATATTTCTAGTCCTATGGATATTTCAATAATCTGAATGTCATTGAAAACTGTTTTCATATTGACTGTACTGAAATTGATCCTTTTTCGCCAACAAATTAAAGAAAAAGACCGGATAATTCCTAGAGGGTTCTCAATCGATATTTATGTTTTTTAATTAAATATCTCGTTCTAACTAACTACAAATTGTTGTATTAAATTCTTAAAATAGGTTCAAGTTTCTACTCATATTATAGAATATTTTTTTGCGTAAAAGAAAGCATTAGATTCTCATATTTTTTAAGTGTATTATTAAATCACAAATTATTAGCGCGGTTGGTAATTCTGTGGAGTGGAGTTTCTTATAGCAGTCTTGTAGAAATAATGAACCAATGAGGCTTTAGTGAATCTAGATATGAGGAAATTATTATTTATTTATTTTTCTGAAGTATAAACCCTAATTCTGATACAATTGTAGGTAGATTGCATTGTTCTTAGACTTAACAGTGGCATGACTCTTGAATATAAAATTATAAGATAGTGGACTGCTTTTAGTAATAACTTTTTATTTCATGCTACATTGTTTGGTTATCATAATAATAATAATAATAGATTTGACAAAAATGCGGTTGCGCCCGTCTTGCAAAAATCTGCACTAGTATTCACCTACAATAGTCAATATTTCATTTTTGTAGCACACAAGGAAAATCGCAGTAAAACCCGTGTATAGTACAGCGGATAATTAGATTATTAGATTCATAATTAGATTGAAACATTTCAAGTCGTCATATTGAGGCATATTCAATTAATCAATTTGAGAAGAATTTCGAAGAAGCGATTGCTACAATATATATCTATTGGCTTTTGGTTTTCTTGCTGTTGCCACTTTCTTGACCCGCTTTGATCTTTTTGCTTGGCCCTGAAAATGAAACAATATTCAGTTTTCTTTTGGTTCGGAATAATTTTTGAAAATAAAATTGATCTTTTGTATGTTGATATTTTATGTATTTCATTGAAAATTCATCTTTCTTGGTAGGAAGTTCATCTTCTTGGTTGAAAATTAACTTTTTTGTAGAAAATTCGTCTTTTCTGCATGCAAATTCGACATTTTGCATAACATTTGTTTGTTCATTGACTGAAATATGTTTTTCTTTGTTTGAGATGCGACTTTCCGGTTTAAAATATCGTCCGTTATCGTTTAACTATTTAACTGTTCCATTTGTTATTGGGAATTGATCTTTTCTATTTTAAAATTCTACTAATTGGTTGGAAATTCATCGTTTCTTGCAGAAATGGAATCTTCTTGGTGACAAATTAATCTGTTCAGTTGAAAATTTAACTATTTTCTTTGAAATTAATTTTTTTGGATGAAATTTTTTTATTTTCTTTATTTAAAATTATTTGTTTGAACTGAAAATTCAACTATTCTATTTAAACATGGAAATTGATATTCTTTAGTTAAAAATTCAACTATTGTAGGTTTTTAGATTCATCTCCTTTGTTAAATTTTTTGAAATAAAATTTATTTTTTCTAGGTGAAACTTCATGTATGGTATTGAATATCTAGCTTTCATGGTAGAAAATTGATATTCTTGGTTGAAAAGTAACTTTTATTCTGAAAATTCATATTTGCATGACATGTCCTTCTTTATTCACTGGAAAATGTTTTTATTGTTTTAAAATGCGTCTTTTAGGTTTAAAATATCATTCGTTATCGTTTGACTATTTAACTATTCCACTGTTGTTGAAAATTTATATTTTTTATTTGAAACATCTACTATTTGGTTGAAAAGTATTCTTTTTTGGTAGAAATGTAATCTTCAAGGTAATCTTCTTGGTTGAAAATCAATCTGTTTAATTAAAAATTCAACTATTTTGTTAAAAATGCATTTTTTCGGTTAAAACTTATTTTTTTGAACTGAAAATCAAACTATTCTATTTAAAGTTGAAACTTATTTTTTTTTAGTTGAAAACTCAACTATTTGGTTGAACTAAACTGTTTTTATTGAAAATAAAAATATTTGTAGGTCGCAGATTCATCTTCTTTGCTAAAAATTTTTTTATATGGTTGAAAATACTTTTTTTGAAAATTAATCGTTTTATCTGAGAAGAGGGACCTCAAAATCCGCCCCTTTTTTTGCGCCCAACGTAGTTTTTGAAGGAAAGAACATAAGTTGATGCAACGAAACTCAAAATAATCGTCACTGCATGCTGTAACCCCTAAAAACTTGAAAACTACCCCTATCAGGGGTGGAATGTACACTGCTACTATAAAAGTAGGTAGAATAGTTTTCAATAGTTTTTCATGAAACAGTGACGCTTCGACTTTTGAAAATCAAAAAACTACCCCTATGAGGGGATGGAAAATACGTCATAAAGAAGAATGTGTATACAATATTTTTGAATAATTTGTTTCCCCATAGATAGAATCAATTAGTCTCAATGTATAATAACTACGTTAATTCTACTTTCTTAGCACCATTCCAACCCATAAAAACCTAAAACTACCCCTATCAGTGGGGAGAAAGTACTTCATGACCAAGAACGAGGATAAAACCTTTCTTAATTATTTTTTTTCTATAGATATGGTCACGCTAGTGCCAATGTATAATAACTTCGTTAATTATTCTCTCTTAGCACCATTTATACCCCTAGAATCCCGAAAACTACCCCTATCAGGGGGTGGAAACTACGCCGGTACCATGAAAGTAGTTGAAATAGTGTCTAATAGCTTTTCATCATAACAGTAAAATATGAACCTCAATTATACTTACTCAGTGACGCTTCACCTCTTGAAAATCGAAAAACTACCCCTACAATGAGTTATTGGGTTATGGGTTATATAACCCTATATAGTGAAGGTGCGTGCATATTTGGCTGTATGTGTTTGTGTTTGTACATTTGTTTGTACAGCCAAATATGCGCGCACCTTCACTATACAGGGTTATATAACCCATAACCCAATAACTCATTGTAGGGGTAGTTTTTTGATTTTCAAGAGTTGAAGCGTCACTGAGTAAGTATAATTGAGTTACATATTATACTGTTATTATAAAAAACTATTAGACACTATTTCACCTACTTTCATGGTACCGGTGTAGTTTCCACCCCCTGATAGGGGTAGTTTTCGGGATTATAGGGGTTGAAATGCTGCTAAGTAAGAATAATTAACGAAGTTGTTATACATTGGCACTAGCGTGACCATATCTATAGCAAAAAAATAGTTAAAAAATATTTTATTCTCGTTCTTGGTCATAAAGTACTTTCTATCCCCTGATAGGGGTACTTTTTTGGTTTTTATGGGTTTAAATGGTGCTAAGTAACTAGAATTAAAGTAGTTATTAAACATTGACACTTAATGATTCTACCTATGGGGGAAAAAATAATTCAAAAATATTTTATACACATTCTTGTTTATGACGTATTTTCCACCCCATCATAGGGGTAGTTTTCCGATTTTCAAGGGTCGAAGCGTCACTGTTTGATGAAAAACTATTCCACCAACTTTTATAGTACTGTTGTACATTCCAGCCCCTGACAGGGGTAGTTTTCGGGTTCTTAGGGGTTGAAATGGTGCTTTCTAAGAAGAATCGACGTGGAGACTATACGTTAATATACCAACGGGATCGTACCTACATAAAAAACATAGTTAAATCTATTTCAATCACGTTCTTATGCATGAAGTACTTTGCACTCCCAATTAGGGGTAGATTTTCATTTTTCCAGTGTTAAAAGGGGTTGAAAGGGTAAACTAATAACAAACCCAGTTACAGCATGCATTGACGATTATTTTGAGCTTTGTTGCGCCATTTTATGTTCTTTCCTTCAAAAGCTACGTTGGGTGCAAAAAAGGGGCGGATTTTCGGCTTATTTTGAGGTACCTCTTTAATTTATCCATTTTTAATTCCAAATTTACCTTTTTGAGTTTAAAACTCAATTAACGGTTGAAAATTCATGTAATTTGTTAAAAATTCGTCTCTTGTGGTAGAAAATTAATCTTCATGTTTTAAAATTCATTGATTTGGTTGAAAATTTGAATATTTTGTTGAAAAAAATTTTTTCAGAATAATTTTTTTAATAAAAAATATATTTTTTGTATGTGAAACTTAATGTATTTTATTGAAGATTCAGCTTTCATGGTAGAAAATTCATATTCTTGGAGTGAAAGTAACTTTTTTTGTTGTTGAAAATTTATATTTTCGGTTTGGAAATTCAACTGTTTTGTAAAAAATTAGTCTTTTCTTAAGAATAAAAATTTGATATTTTGCATAACATTTTTTTCTTTATTGACTGACAAATGTTTCAATTGATTTAAAATTTGTCTTTTTTGGTTTAAAATATCAACCGTTATGATTTAACTATTCAACTGTTGCATTTTGTTTAAAATTTATTTAATATTAATTTGAAAATTCTACTATTTGGTTAAAAATTCATTTTTTTTTTTTAGTATAAATTTAATCGTCTTTTTTTTATTTGGTGCTTCAATGTGCTTCAATGTGGACAGAATGAATGAATAATAGATTATTATATACAGGCTGACTAAAAAGTCCCGGGACGGTTGGATATTTCCTCAGGTAAAATATTTTTCAAAAAAGTGAAGGTCATTCCTGAAGTAAATTTCAACGAGGAATTCAATGGTGACCTTCATTTTGACCTTGAAGTTGACCTTCATGGCTTTTTGAAGGTCAAATTTGTTTGTTTTTTTTAAATGGAAACCCCCTTTTTTCACATCTGCAATCGATAGGGCGGAAAATACTACGTTCAATGAAAAGAATTTTCGTGATGTAAATATTCTTGATTTAACGTCTGGGAATAACAATTTAGAATTTTTAAGGAAAAAACCTTTTTTAATCGACTTCTTCCAGACCATTTAATAATGGTAATAAATGGTAATAAATGGTAATAAATAATAAATGGTCTGGAAGAAGTCGATCAAATAAGGTTGTTTCCTTAAAAATTCTACTACGTTCAAGTACGTACCCAAGTCATAGGTCAATTGTAACGTTCGAGGTCCGTTAAAGGTTATTTGAAATTTACGAAGTTTTCCAAGAGGTCAATGTAATTCCTGAAGTAAATTTCAACGAGAAATTCATTGGTGAGCTCTGTATTGATCTTGGTGATGATCTTCAAGGTTTTTTCGAGGTTTTTTTCAAGCAGTTTATGTTTACGTTTAGAATTACCCAAAGGGAACAGAATTTACTACGTCCACGTCGTTGTTTCTGGGTAATGCTAAACGGAAACGTAAACTGCTTGGAAAAAACCTTGAAGATCATCACCAAGATCAATACAGAGCTCGTTGAAATTTACTTCAGGAATTACACTGACCTCTTGGAAAACTTTGTTCATTTCAAATAACCTTCAATTGACCTTGAACCTTACAATTGACCTATGACTTGGGTACGTACCTGAACGTAGAATTTTCCGCTCTATCTATTGCAGATGTAAAAAAAGGGGGTTTCTATTTAAAAAAACAAAGTTGACCTTCAAAAAGCCATGAATGCCAACTTCAAGGTCAAAATGAAGGTCACCATTGAATTCCCCGTTGAAAAATACTTCAGGAATTGCACTGACCTCTTGAAAAACTTTGTTCATTTCAAATAACCTTGAATTGACCTTGAACGTTACAATTGACCTATGCCTTGGGTACGTACCTGAACGTAGAATCTTCCGCTCTATCGATTACAGATGTAAAAAAAGGGGGCTTCCATTTGAAACAACAAAGTTGACCTTCAAAAAGCGATGAAGGTCAACTTCAAGGTCAAAATGAAGATCACCATTGAATTCCTCGTTGAAAGTTACTTCTGGAATGACCTTCACTTCTTTGAAAAATATTTTACCTGAGGAAATATCCAACCGTCGCGGGACTTTTTAGTCACCCTGTATAATCAAGTAGCGTATTAGAGCTACTGTGAAGTTAGCTGACGAGCGCAGCTCGGCTCTCACATGCGGAGAGGTGTCGACCCGACAGAGAGGGGCTCACGAATGACCGTGCATGTCCGGCGTGCGCGCGCATGTTTGCCGCTGGTCAACAAGGGTTCTCCGCATGTGAGAGGCGAGCTGCGCTCGTCAGCTTTTACTGTATATAATTGCCGCACTTCAGTTTATTCATTTTTACAACACTGTCATGAAAATGGCGTGTTTTTGTACTTATGATCTGTGTGTAATGTGGCGCATTTCGAACGATGCGAATAAAGAACGTACGAAATGAGGAATGCTTACGAAAAGGCCTCTTTTCGTAAGCATTCCACATTTTCACAATAAGTGAAAGGAAGATAGTTAGATAAAGACGGAAATAGGTCGATTTTTTCAGCGACAACTGTAGCGCGCTCGTCTCGCGACATACCGTGCAGAAATATATACGCTATAAAAACTAATCAGTACTTAAAATATTATATTTTGTCTTTTCAAACTGATAACATTTTTTTATGAGTAAACTATACACTTTTATTAGTAATTTGTAATAAAAAAGTAATTTTTCATTTACCTAATTTAAATTTTCCCGCAACTTTGACTTGAGCAACTATAGCGCACCTAGCGGCGGAGAGGCTACCGGCTTTTATAACCTTATTTCTGAATGCTGTCACGCGTTTGTTGGTTGGTTTTTTTCCAGACGGGAGGCTTGGCCCCCCGAACCCCCACCAGGGCTGCACCCTGGACCGCCCCCCCCCCCCGCAACTTCGATCAGGTAGCGTTTTTTTCACACTTTCCTGATCTTGTTGTAAAAAGTTTCGTGCATGTCTCGTGGTAGGCTCTTTTCTTGACTCGTGCAGTGTTTTTAGACTCGTCTTCGGTTCGGGCACCTTCGGTGCCCTCACCTACGACTCGTCCTAAAAACACTGCACTTGTCACGAAAAGGCCATCGCCTACCACTTGTAATGCAATATACTATTTCTTATCGATTTTCTTATTGTGTACTTGTTTTAGATGTTCGATTGTCATTTGTTAAACGATTAATTGTTTGAATCGCACAGCAAAAAAAACTGTCACCAGAACTGTAACATCGAAATAATATAAAACATTCAAGGAACTTACAGTGCTTAATTTCGCACAAGTCTCAGCAGCTGTGAGTTTTAGAGAACTTCATAACTTCGGACCGTCTTTCTTTGCTGGCGCATGATAGCGCTGCTTTGACGACATCCCTTCTTGCTTTCTTCATTTCCTTATTGTTCTTACAATTATCATGAAGCGTTTTTCGTTGGTCAGCAGTAGTATTTTCGTCTGGCTTGACTACTTGTGACGTTAATTGTTCGCCAAGTGATTGAACTGTTTCAAGAGCTTTTGCAATGTCGGGCAACTTCTTTTGGAAGTCAACTTGACATTCTGTCTTCAATTGATCCGGCGTCAAATTAAACATAGTTTTCAGTTGATATTCTACTTGCTCTTGGTCAAACATTGGGGTCGGGTATTGCGTCGACTTCGACAAACCTTAAAATTTTTAATATATAAATTATTGTATGAAACGTAAAAAATGTATAGTTTTATTAGAAAAATACTGCAAAATCCAATAACAAAACTAAAATACATAAGAATATTAAAGTAATCTCTGTTTCAGAAACAACCAACTGTACGCCTGATTCATGGATTTTCATGTTTTTGAAGTAGATATGTGACTTCGTGAGTTTCAAATGTCATATAACATTGAACTTGAAGCAAGGTAATAATTAATGCAAACTAGCAAACATAATATTCGAAATTATTTATTATTGTACATGACTATTTTCTCTTAGATAATTGCTAGAAAGTTTCGGTTTTTCCTTAAATTTTCTAACTTTGCTTTGCTTTGTTAGTTATGAATAAATACTAAATAAACATTAGAGCAAATCAGAAGAAAAAAAATCTCTTTCTTCTTCGTGAATATATTTTTTTTGAAATAAAACAGATATTTGAAGTATTCTTCAGATCTTCTATGGGTATCATATTAAATGTAAATTTTTCTTGAAGTAGTTACTGAGTACTTTTTTGTTTAAATTAACATTAAGACCGAATCCATTTCAAATCAGGCAGGTTCTACACTTGAAGTCGCAGAATCTCTCAGGGACAAAATATGTTGTTTTTTTGAGAGAAATTTAGGCGATACGTATTTGTGTGATTAATGAAAAAAAATGTGTACAAAGTTATGCGTATTTGAATTTTTTGCTTTGTTTTTCAGAGAAATCCCAATTTTTTCTTTAGGCTTATAAAATTTTTGACCTAACTGAGATATTTAAGATTTCTTTTCAGATTCTAGTAGAGTCTAAAAATATTAAAAGTCGATGTTCTAAAAAAAACCCACACTTATATTTTTTGCCAATTTTTTTTTATTTGTACTATTACAAGGAAAATACCTTGTGAGTTTTATGCGGGCTAAATAACTTTTGTGGCCAGGAGATTTTTTTTCATAAATTCGAATTTTTCCATTTTTCTTGCAAACAACAACATATAGAAAAAATATGAAGAAAATAATTGGCAAGTTCAAGAAGTTCTACACAAAGTTTCCTTACTCATTTATGATATCTTGTACCATTGCCGATAAAAATAAAGAAATTTAATATTTCTTTCGGAAACTGCAGTTGCAGCAGAGCAGCCAATTCTAACATTTTCGAATTTCATTTGTTCATTTATATATAAAATTTGAAAAACAAGTTAAAAGACTAGAAACATATGGGCAATTTCTGTGAAAGGGGGCAACCCCACTTTTTTTATTTTTTACAAATTTTTATTCATATAAAAAATATATTCTATGAGTTTTATGGGGGCTAAATCAGGTTTTTGGACACAAGAATTTTTTTCTTGGTGAAAATTGAATTTTTTCATTTTCTTCAGAAATGGTGCAAGATATGCAAGAAAAATGCGAAAATTCGATTTTATAAAAAAAAATTGTCCCGGCCACAAAAGTTATTTGGCCCACATAAAACTCACATATACAAAAAAATGTGAAAAAAAATAATTGGCACAGTTCAAGAAGTTCTACAAAAAGTTTCTTTACTCATTTATGATATCTTGTACCATTTCCGAAAAATAAAAAATTCAATATTTCTTTCGGAAACTGCAGTTGCAGCAGAGCAGGCAATTCTAATATTTTCGAATTTCAATTGTTTTTCGTATCTGCTGTTGTTTGCAAGAAAAATTCGAAAATTCGATTTTATGAAAAAAAAATTCTCCTGGCCACAAAAGTTGTTTAGCCCGCATAAAACTCACAAAGTATTTTCCTTATGATAGTACAAATTTAACAAAAAATTGGCAAAAAATATAAGTGCCGGTTTTTTGAGAGAATCTACTTTTATATTTTCAGAAAAACCATCACCATTTTATTAATTTTAAAACTTTCTCGTAATTTTCTCGCGGATTTCGAAAGAAGGCGCTAAACTCTACCAGAATTCAAATACGCATAACTTCGCACAACATTTTGTTTTCACAAATTGTAAAAGTACGTATCGCCTGATTCCCTCTGAAAAACAACATATTTTGTCCCCAATAGATTCTGCGACATCAAGTGTAGAATCTGCCTGATTTGAAATGGCTTCGGTCTTAATATTAATATTTATTATTTGTTCCTAACTAAAAAGTCCAAGAAAATTTAACACTTCCAAAAAAAAAAAAACCCGCAACATTCTAGCATTACTTTAAGAGAAGATTGTTATAATAACTAATAAAATGTTTAAACAATTATGTTTGCTAATTTGCATGAATGACTATATCACTTAGTAAAAAGGCCTCCTGTCCGTAGTACATTTTTCCAAGGAGGGAAAGTGAGGGGAAAATAGGTAACGGGAAATAGGGGAAATTAGATAAAATGAGAGAAAGTGATGGAAGAGAAAGTAGGAGAAGTGAGCGTAAATGAGTGGAGGGGGAAGTATGTTAAGTAGGATAAATGAGGGGAGGGGAAGTTAGGAATGGGTAAGTGAGGGAAAATTATGAGAAATTAGTGTAGGGGAAGTAGTGTAAGTGAGGGGAAATTAGGGAAGGGAAGTAGGGAAAGGGAGTGTTATTTGGGTTAGAGAGGAGAGTGGGAAGTACTGGTGAAGTTTAGGAAGTGGGGCGAAGGGTGAAGTAGTGAATAGTAGTAAATTAAAAAAATTGTTGCAGATTGGTAAATTCTTCATGTTTAAATATGAATAACATTGTAATATTAATTGCATACGGAAGAACAAATATTTTGTTTAATTAATTAAATTTGTTTACTTACACCCACCGACGGAAAGTGCCACCAAAGCAAAGCTTAAAAACTTCATTATGTTCGCGCACAAAAATATACCAGGAAAGTCAGAAATTGTACTTCTTTTACTGACACCGGAATGCCGATTGCGGGCCATTTATATACTGACATTTTTGGGACAGTAGCCTTCAAAACGAGGAAACTGTTCATTTACCTTTAGTTGGAAATACGTGTATGAAAAGTGCTTTTTCTTATCAAAGGTTTATTCCCAGACTTTACAGACGCTCTGATTTCAAATAACAACTTTTTTCCTCATCAGAGTTAAAGAAATTATATATTTTATTTAAAAAATATATATTTTTAGTTCAAATTTCAATAATAATTGATTCAATCTCATTATTTCAAAAGAAGAAAATTATTTCTTTAAATCAAATAAAAGCTTTTTTTAAATTTATTCTGTAAATCTAAATTAGCGAAATTCGTCTAATTATTTTAGAGAAAAATGAGCCAGTAAAGATTAGAAGAAAATTACTAAGGGGTTATCCATAAATTACGGAATATTGTACCAAAAATAAGATTATATAACGTTCAAATTTACTGATTTTGAAATAAAAGATTTTTAATTAATAATGTTATAAATAATTCATGGCGGTATAATTAGATTAGTATTTTGATTTTTGCCGTCACTCTGTAAAAAAATATCCATAAAAATGAAGTTTTTTCACAAATTTTGAAACTATACTACTTGCAAAATCATTCGATATTTTTTTAATTTGTCGGGTTAAACTAAATTATTTGAAAAGATTCAATATGAAAGGCACTCAAAAAAGTATTATATTAACTTTTCAAGAATCTCGAAAGATTTACAGAACTTAAAATATTTTAGAGGATTTCAAGGAATATCATTCGACTTTATGGAAATTCACAGGATTTCAAGGATTTGAAACGGCTACCCTAATTATAGAAAAATCTAAGAAAACAATTTCAAAGATTTCGTGAAATGCTATAATATTTGAGGGATTCAATGGACTTCAAAAGAAGTGAAAAGATTTAATTAATGTTATAAATTTCATTGTATTGTAGATGATTTCAAAGGGTTAATGATATATTGCTAAGAAATTCTAAGGAATATAACGAGATAACAAAATTTTTAAACGTTTTCAAAGAATAATTTCGTAGAATTTCAGAAAATTTCAAAGGGTTTGAAAAAGATATATAGGATATCAGTGATATTTGAAAGATTTCAAGTGACTAACGAATTTCTGGAGAACTTTAGGGAAAATATATAAGAAGAAATGAATTTTCGAGGACTTTTTTAGGGATTTAAGGGATTTAAGGGATGTGAAAAGATTGACGGATTTTCCAGGAATTTTGAGAGAATCTCAAGAACAGATTTTAGGATTTTCCTCAAGGATTTCAACGGATTTCAAATCTTTTGGGTATATCTTAAAAGATTCGAAAGCATTTCACGAGATTTCATGACAGATGTATATCACATTATTGCCGATGCACAGTGGGAAAAAATGACTTTTTTGGTTAAAAATAACCTACAGCCCACAGATATTGACCGATTGTGACCATTTTTTTTTAATCGGATAAAATTTCAAAGAAAGCTGTCAAGTCTGATTTTTGATTTGGTTTTTCAAATTTTTCTATAAATAAACAAATTTGACGAAAAAAGGCAATTTGTTCGATTTGACGATCCCGGTGTTCGTCAATAATAAAAAAATTGTTGTAATCGCCTACGTTTCATAGATTCACATTGTGTTAAAATATTCCATCATGATACAATAAACAAAACAGAAATTTTTCTCAACAAATTATTTGTTGAAAATGGGTTTTCGATAAATTTCAATAATTTTACGTTTTTTTAAGTTCTAATGCAAAAAATTTGAATGGAAACAATATTATAATAGAGAAAATTTCTCTTATGATTACTCTTGAAAAATTAATTTTTTTCTATGTAAATTTGTCAAAATCAGGAACCTCATGATAATTCCAGCAAAATTCATAATTTGTTAACAAATTTTTTGATTTCTCTGCACAAATTTGATAAAAAATTGCATTATTCGGGCATTTGTTTTAATTTCTTATTACTTTCATTTTTTTAATAAGGCCGCAGCTTGAATATCGAGTAGAAATTTCTTTTTCTTCCACACTATGAATGTTGATAAAATTATTATCATGGACTTCCCAATTAAAAGGACTGACATCGACCAATGCAAAAAAATTTCAAGATAGCAAAAACACGTTCTCAAAAATTAAATTTTTTATTCAAACAAAAATGAGAAAGTACTTTTAAAAGTTTATGAAGCTCTATAAATCTGTAAAAAAATTCAAAAAAGTTAATATTTTCCAAGAAAATTCTCCTAAATTATTTATCGAACATTCAGAATGAAAAAGAAATTAGCCATTAACCTTTTTTTTTGTTATGAGGTAAAAATTAGACCTTTAATCATATACATATTTGCATAGATAAAAGTTGGTTATCATTAATTATTGCTTTAATCAATTATTGAAAAACTGGAGATCCTTCTAGATAATTAAGTGTAATTAAAACTAAAACAAAATAAACTGATATATTTTCAAATTAAATAATAAAATTATGAAGTATGAAAATCTGTCTACAGTGCGATGTCTTTGTGATAAAAATACGAGCAGAAGAGAAAACCAGGAAATATATTTTTATCATCATTGTTACTCATCAAAAACGAAGGAACGCAATAAATTAGAAAACTTGTTTTTTTTTTTTAGTATGTGTAATTCGAATCGGGCATTTGACATTGATAAAGATACAAATATAATGAAATGAAAAACCGTATCAGCATGAAAAGTCAATATTCATGTTTATACAATCATAAAAATGCGTGTCTTTGAACTAATTACAAAATTTCTCAAAACAAGTTCATCAATTTTTCTATTTTTGAAACCTGCTATATCGAATAATGTATAGATGATAAAAAAATTTCTGAAATAATATGAAATATTAAAAAATATGCGTTTTTAGGCGTACATATTTTAGAGATGTATTGTTTTATTATTCAAAAAATGCTAAATTGATCAATTTTTAAGGAAATAGTATAATTCACAACTAACAAAGACAAAAGTTCAACCAAATAGTTTAATTTTGAACATAAAAGATTTATTTTTAACCAAAAATGGAATAGTTCAATTTTCATTTAAAAAAATTAATTCTTCACCAATCTGATGAATCGTCAACTGGTATGGTTGAATTTTTAACCAAAAAGATGCATTTTTTAACCAAGAAGAATAATTTCTTTGAAAAAAAAAACTTTACAACATGAGTTGAATTTTCAACTCAGATAGATTTTTTAAAAAAAGATAAATTATGCACAAAGAAAATTGATTTTCTAGCAAAAAGAACGTGTTTTTAACAACATACAAGAACTTTCAACCAGATTTTCATATAAAATCGATCAATTTTTAACCTGAAATAAAATGATTAAACTTTTAGTTGAAAAAATTAGTTTCAAACCAAAAAAATGGAATTTTGAACGAAATAGTTGAATAGACTAGTACTCAATGATGAGCTGATACTTTTAAAATCATTCGAAACCTTTTAAACATTTCAAAATTTCTTAACATGTATTGAAATCTTCTGAAAGTTCATGAAATCCTATAAATTTCTCCAAAAGTTCATCAAATCACCTAAAATAATTTTAAATACTTTGAAAAACTTCAACAAATTTTTAAATTCGTCTTAATCAACTGGAAAATTTTGAAGGCTCGTCAAACCTCATAAATTTTGAACCTGTTGGAATTACTCGAAACCCTTACTATCCTACCGAAATCTTTTGAAATATATTTTTCATTTTTCTTAAGTCCTCTGAAATTCCTTTTATATTTATTTATTTATTTATATTTCTGTTTGAAATACTCAGCACTGAAATGATTGAAGTTTTTTTAGCCTTTTAGCCCTTCTAGCTTTCACTTGGAAAGTTTACAATTCTTTAATAATTGTGCATTTATTAAGGCCATTAAATGTAATATTCAAAACTATTTAGATTAGAGACTATACAATTTTGGATGTTTCAATTTGAAATTTATTTTTACTTTAAAATTGTAAAATCTTGAAAGACGTGATATACAAAAAATACTTTCATTTTAAAATAGTTTATTCAAACCATTAAAAATTTATATAACTACATTTTTAACACTTTAAACATAAATCTGACTATTAGGAATTTCAACTTCCATCCGTCAATTTATTTTAAAAAAATTGAATTGCTAGCACTTGGGATTATAAAATTAAACGACTTTTAATTTGTTTGTTTCAATTTTTATCTGAAGTTAAAATTGTTATTCAACTTAGAATATTATTTAACGAAATAGTTGAATGCTCCACAAAAAAAATATTAATTTTCAACCAGTTGTATTTTTAACCAGAAAATATTAGATATTTCACAGAAGAGACGAATTTTCTACAAAACAGTTTAATTTTTGACCCGAAAACATAAATTTTCAAAAAGAAAAGTTAATTTTCAATCAGAAAAGACGAATTTTCAACAAATTATTTAATAGTTGATATTTCAATTCAAAGATATTTTTCTTTTAGAGAGATAGATAAACGTTTATTTTTCAGCCTGATGGCCTTAAAAAATTGACTTGCTTACACTTCCATTTTTTACAGAATTTTCTTGAAACTAACCCTTAAAAACTAACATCCATCCATACCTTATCTCAGAGTCTGAGACCGCACGCGCTTATCGCCTTGCCTTCCTCGCTTCGCCTCGCCTCGCTCGCACGTCTCTTCTTTCTCTCTCGCACTTATCTACTATTTACAATATTTACATATCACTTATATCTACTTCCTTTCCTATTTAAAATCTTTCCTTCTCCATTGCTCTTCCTCCTTCCTCCTCTTCTTCTCCATGTTACCTAACACTCCCTTCACCCATGCTGCTGCCCTATTGTCCCCCCTTTCGTGCATCAATACCTGCATGCTTATCCCACTCCTTTCCACCTCTACGCACTCCTCCAACCAGTGCTCCACTCTTGCATCCCCCTTCCCACACAGTTCACACATCCTCTTCTCCCTAGCGAGCCAAAGCCTATTAAAACTCTCCATGCACCCACATCTCATCCTCGCTATAAGCTCCTGACTTCCTTTCTCTCCTTTCTCACATAAATATTGCGCTCTCGCCCTTGGCATAATCCACACATAATTACCGTCAAAACTTAAGTCTCTTATTCTCTCTTCCGCTCCTGTTTTCTCTCTCTCTCCATGCCATTTTTCTTAACCAACTCATATACCTTCTTTCCTTCCTTCCTCGTGCATCCTTCTCACTTCAACCATCTGCATTCCATTCGTTCTAAAATACCTTTCCCTTTCAACCTTCATCTTCCCACCCCCTCTCCTGTTCTCCTTCTCCCACCAACACTCCCTAACCAGCCTTTGAGATACACAAAAAAAGCGTACACTCTCGACCCCTTCATCGCTAATTCTCTATCCACCACGTGCTGCAACACGTAGATATTGTCGATAGTACTCTTACCCGCCCTAAAACCAGCCTGCGTCTCCGGCAATATTCCTTTCCCCTCGACATCCTTCCGCAGCCTTTCCGCCACCACCATCGCGTATACTTTATATGCCGTATTCATTAGCGTAATCCCTCTATAATTTACCTGTTTATCCCTATCTGCTTTCTTATACAGTAGCACTAATAACCCTTCTCTCCACCCTCCTGGGAATCCCTCCCCCCTCCATACTTTCTTCACTACCTCCTTCAGCCTCTCCCTAACCTCTTGTGTACTGAACAGCCATGCTTCGTTCTCTACCCCGTCCAGGCCTGCTGCTTTTGACCTTCTTAACTTCCTCATCTGTTTCTCTACCTCCTCGTCATTCTCCTACCCGAATCGGGTAGTGTCACGCCTACCCTGAAAGGGAAATGGCTTAATGGTATATATATATATATATATATATCCTTCGATTTCCTTTCTAAGCTCCCCCCTTTCGCTGTGAAGGTCCCCTTCCCACCCCATCCTCGAATTAAAGTCCCAACCCAGTACCACCATACCCTCCTCTTTTACGCCTAGCAAGTCTTCCACCCTTTCTTTAATTCTTTCCATCCCATCCATATTGTACACTGTCACAAACTTACACGTTACCCCTCCTATCTTTACTTCCCTCATTTGCACTCCCTCCCCCTCTTCCTCTCCATGAACTTTTCCCTCTAATCCAGCTCTAACCCCCGTTATAATTTCCCCACTAGCGCTTCCTTTCTTCTTCACTCTGGCCGCCTCCTGGAGGCTCCACCTATAACCTCCTTGGCAGCTTTGGCTCTATTCTATTTCATTCCTTTCTTTCTACCCACGTCTCTACCAGTCCCACAACATCAAATTCCTGGGTATACCTCCGGAACTCTTCATCATTCTTGTTTACCCCTGCTAGGTTCCAGTACAGTACCTTCACTACTCCTCTACCCTGTGTTGGCACCGCCCCCCTCTACTTTCTACGAAACAAATTCCCCTGCACTTCCTTCAACACCTCTTTCTCCTCGTCCCACACCCACATTTTTTCGGCTACTTTTATTTCTCGATATCCTATCTTCGCCGATCTCCCTTCACTCCTCTGCCTCCGAGCCCTGTCGTGCAGCATTCTCTGCACATCCCTTTCCCTTCTCATCAAATCGTGATCGTTGAAAACTCCCTCATTCTTTATCCTATTCCTATTTCGCATTACCCCCAACTTTCCTTCCCAGCTCTCCAACTCCACAACCGCCACTTCCTTCTCCTTTCTCCCCTCCAACTTAACTTTCCCTACCATGCCTTTAGCCCACCATATGCTCTGTAGCAGCGCTTCTACGGCCTCCCTTTCTTCTCCGCTCTTTAGCTTCAACCCTCTTATCACAATATTATTTCTCCTGTCTGCCCTCTCTTTTCTCTCCATTCTCAACTCCATTGCCCTTATCGTTTCCCTATCTGCCCTCTTCTCCTTTTCATTCCTACGCTCTCCCACTTTCTCTTCTATCATATACACTACCCTCTCAAAAAATACCTTTCTAAAATTCCTGAATATCTTTTAAACTGACTCGAATTATTCCTGAGATTGCTTTAAAATCTTCCGGATTCATTTTTGACAATTTTGCAAAAATGTTTGCAATGTTTTAAAATATTTTACATCGTTCTCTTTAAATTCATTTTTCAAAATAAAAAAAAAACTTGAGATATTTTGAAAACCTTCAAAATTGTACTTAGAAATCTTCAAAAACCTAAATTTTGTTTTAAGTTTTTTTTAATCTTTTCAAATTTAAAATTATTTTTGGAATTTTTTAAAAAGTTCCAAATATTTTTTTAAATTATTGGAATTTTTCCTAAAATTTGTTAAGAATTCTGCAAAATTGAAAAAATTGCCTAAAAAACATTTGAAGTCATCCAAAAAGACATTTTAACAATATATTTGAATCCCCAACCAAAAAGATTAATTTTCAACCAATTGTATTTTTACCCAAAAGACTTAAAAATTAATTTTCTATCCAGAAAATTAGTCTTCTACCATAAAAGACAAATTTTCAATTAAAATGAAGAATCTTTAACGAAACAAGTGAATTTTTAAGAAAGCGGTTCAACTTTTATCCAAGTGATTGAATTTTTAACCAAAAAAGATAAATTCTCACTAAAAAATATAAGAGTTGATAATTTAAGAAAAAATGGGTTTAATTTTAGATTAAAAAGATTTGAATTCATCCTAAAAGCCGAATTTTCAACAAAATAGTTGAATCCACAGCAACTAAAGATTTGAATTTTAAACTAAACATTTGCAATTTTAATAAAAAAGAAATGAAATTTCTACCAAAAGAGATGAATTTTTGAACCAAAAAGGCGAATTTTTATTAAAATTGTTGATTTTCGAACCAAAAAATATTTTTCAATTCAGAAAAAAAAAATTATAGGCAAATTATAGTTTGAAGGAAAAAATAATTTTCAATAAAAAATAAAAATTTTGTATGACTATTCATTTTTCAATTATCTTTATTTATTTGCTTTAAGGTTATATGAATATAATTTTCCTAGGTTTCTTGAGAAAATTCAAAGAGATTTGTGAAGATTTCAAAATTGTCGAAAAAGTATCAATTAATATCTTAAGAAATCTGTTAAGAAATTTTTTGTTTTCAAAGTATTCTATAAAATTTCAGGAAAATTGGAGTACTTTTAAAGATATTCAAGACTTTTTAACGCTTGGAAAAATTTCTAAGAATATTTTATAAATGTTTGGAAACTTTTTAAAGCTTTAAAATATGTTTGATCTTCTCAAAATTCCAAACAATTCCCAAGTATCTTGCAAACTGATTCGAATTATTCCTAACATTGTTTCAAAATCTTTGGAATTCATTTCTGAAAATTTTCTAAATCTTTTGTAATGTATTATAATATTTTAGAATATTCTCTTAAAATTATTGTTTAAAAATGAATAATCACTTTAAATATTACCAGGAATCGTAAGAACATTTCTTTACTATCTTGAAACCTTTCAAAACCTTTTTAAACAATAAAGAATTTTATTCTGAAATATTCAAAGATCTACATTTCGTTTTAAGTTTTTTGGCATTTTTTATTATTTAAAAATTTTTTTTTAAACTTCTAATTTTTTTTTATATGATTGGAAATTTTCATAAAATTTAAAAAAAAATCTGCAAAATTAACAAAATTGCCTTTAAATTTTCCAGATTCTTTTCTGTTTATTTTGTCAATATTTTGGAAATCTTCTGGAATGTTTTGAAATATTTTGAAATATTGTCTTGAAATGAATGTTGTCAAATAAAAAATCATTTAAATTTTTTCGAGAAATCTTAAGAACTTTTTTTTATTTTCTTGAAAGTTCTAAAAGGTCCTAAAATGCTTCTTAATATTTTGTTCGAAGTCTTAAAGAATCTACATTTTGTTTCAAATAAAATTATTTTTGTCGTCTTTCAAATTTTTAAATATCCTAAACTTATTGGAATTTTTTCTAAAATATTTTAATCTTACAAAATTGAAAAATTTTGCTTTGAAATATTCTACATTCTTTTCTGAAATTTTAGGAAATCATTAGAAATATTTTTAAATATTTTTGAATATTTGCTTTTGAATAATTTTTCAAACAAAACAAAAAATTAATTTAAATTTTCCCTGAAATCTTAAGAAAAAATTGTGACTACCTGAAAATTTTCTAAATCCTAAAAAGCTTTGAAATTTTATTTCAAAATCTTTGAAAATTTACATTTTGTTTAAAATTTCTCGGTACCGGTAATAATTTTATTCCCAGAAGCTACAATTTTATTAGGTAAGATATTTAAAAACCCTAAATTTACGATTTTTAGAGAACGTTCTCCATTTTTTTAAATCAATATTTTTTACTAAAAGGAATCTCGTAAAATAACGGGGCTTGAAAATGAACACAATATTTGAGAATGACGACAGTAGTTATCAGTATTAACTGTTAACAGTATTAAAGCCTTATCAGTATTAACGTAGAGGTGAAGAGCACGTTTTCAAGGTTCGGCGCAAATACAAATAATTTTAAGTTCTCTTAATGTGTAGCCTTAGAACAAAATCTTTAAAAGAAAAAGAATGTAAAAATATTTTAGATTGTATATTTTCTAAAAATTGTAAATTTAGGTATTAAAAAAATCCTGCCCCGCGGAATTGTGTAGATTCTAGAAGAAAATTAACCCACAATTTTTCTTTTTTCATAAGAATCCTGAAAAGTATAATTCATCTAAAAACGATTGATTAATATTTTCATCGATCCATAGGAGATAGCTCATATCTAGTAAATTCACGATCTCGACAAACAATCATTTTAAAACCTGCAAAATAAGAACAGAATTTTTCACTCTTCAAGTCTTATATAGTCAAATATTGTTAAATATTACAGAGTATTTTTTGAATCTACTATTAAAAATTTGTCATAAATTTGTCGTGTCTGTAGAACTTACATGAACAAATATTAAATTTTCGGGTACTTAACAATAATATTAGACCATTATAGGAAAAAACTAACGCAATGTTTTTTTATCTTTGTTATGAGAATGATTTCTGAATTCTTTAATCATTTTACTATATGTCATATGAACATGCAGGAATATGAAAAAAAATTATCGACTAAATGATTATCCGTTTGGCAAAGATTTAATCCTATCTCCTCCTTATACATGGAGGTAATATTTTCGTTTAAAAATTGGTATTATTCTATTTTTTGTTTTTATTTCTGGTGTGCATTACAACTCTTTCAGGAATTAAAAAGACGGTAGGCCCATTTGCCAGAAAAATCTGTTTTCCTTTTATTTTCCGATTTATATCTTGATTTAAGCTAAATTAAACATACATTAACGTTCGGTTTTATTTTTAGTTTAGTTTGCTAATATCCTAAGACCAATTTGAAATTATGGCAAAAAATTTTTCAGGATGGCAAAAACGTGTTTTCAAAAATTGAATTTTTTATTCAAAAGGAAAACGAAAAAGTATTTTTGAGAGTTTATGGAACTCTATAGATCTGTCAAGAAAATACTAAAATACCGAAAATCCATAATTCTGAACCATTTTCCATTTTCATTAACAAGTTTCGATTTGTTTTTCAAGAATGATAAATTAATATTTGATAATTTTGTTGATTTGAAGGACATGGACGGTTAAGAAATCGCTAACAGTTCAATTAAGAATTAAACTTGAGAGGTAAATCAGTTCTACAGTTGCAAATCAAAAGTTGACTTCTTGAAATGGGATTATTTATAAAATGCCTTTCTGCAGGAAACATAAAAAATTCGTGAGCATTTGATGTAAAAATAGACTGTAGTTTATAGAAGCACAATTTTGGAAATCGGAAAAACCGGAAAATGACCAGGAATTTTTTCAGACTGTGAAAAACCTTGAAATGATAGTGAATTCATTTGTCAACCGGGAATTTCCCAACTTCTTAGATCAAAAATTGATCCAATCACTTGGAAGATTACAAATTTCAAAACACATGATATAGTGCAGTTTAAACTAAGTTCTATTTCACATTTTTTTATTTTAATTATTTACTTTTTCAATTATGAAATTATTCAGTATACGATGCTTAATTTTAAAATAATTAATTAACAAAAATTTCCATTTCAAATCTTTATTTTTAAGCACACATTTTCAATTTTGAGCATTTTACAATGCCGTTTTAAAGAACTTGAAAAATTGTAAATTAAAAAGCAATTTTCTTTTATGCTAATTCCTTTTTGCTACTGATCTTATGTCAATATTTAAATATTCATTGTTATTCATAAGTTCTGAAAAAATTAATTCAATTCAATTTCAAATTTTTATTTAAAGAAGGACAATTTTTTAATATGTAGCTTTATTTGGCTGTTCATTTTAAATGAGCCATTATGAATCAAATAGTCAGAACTAGAAAATACGAAACTGATTTGTCTGAAATAGAAAGCCATGAATCTGTAGCTTTTCCAAGTGTTCAATTTGAACTTCACGATTTTAATGGTACCTTTAAAAAAATTGTTTTTTGTAAGTGAAAGATGGAAATTTTGATTCATAAATAACAATCCAAGCTTCATTAATTTAGAAAAAGTTAAATTTTTCAACTAAGATTTTTGAAGATGTCAAACAAAAAATTTGGAAGGTTCTCAAGAACTTTGAAATGCTTTAAGAGAATACAAAATTTTTCTTAATATTAATAGCAAAATTTGTAATGATTTTTTATTTTGAAAAATTAATTTCAAGATAAGATTTAAAAACATTTTATAAGATTTCCAAAATTGCCAAACAACAATCTGGAAGATTTCAAGAAAGTTTTTTAATTTTGCAGAATTAGTAAAAAATTAAGAAAAACTCAAATCATTTCGAAACATTTTTGAAAGCTTCTAAGAAGTTTCAATAATAATTAAAAATTCGAAAATATGTCAAATGAAATCGAAGCAAAATGTAGATTCTTGAGGATTTTGAAATAAGATTTTTAAGCTTTTTAAGGATTTTTAAAAGGATTTAAGATAATACCAACATTTTCTTAAGATTAATGGAAAAATATAAAAAGTTTTTTGTTTTAATGAGAATGTTTAAAGATATATCAAAACCATGTTTAGTGTGTAATTGAAAACTTTATTGTTTAATTCTTCAACTTAAAGCTTAGAATGAGTTTTCATTTCATACGTGAAAATTATTGAGCGCTTGAAAAAAAATTTCGAAACTAAAATTTTGTTAATCTTGAATATCTAAAGCTTAAAATTGGAAAGAGTTCTACTCTAAGTGCTTTCATTTGAAGTTTACTTTTGATTACTTCAAATGGAAAAATTTCAGCTTTCAAAGTTGGAATTTTTCAATATCATTGACCGTGACAAATTTTTGTGAACCGGAAAAAAATCATGAAATAGCCAGGAATTTTTTCGTCGATTACAACGGCTACCTTGATTTTGTTACTTTCGCGAATAAAAGTTTGAATTTTTTTTTTAATTTCTGTTCTGTTTCACACTGTGATATTTTTTGAGCCAGCATTAAAAAAGTAGTTGAACATCTGATAGTTTTCAACTGTCAGAAAGAAAAACAAATCGCTAGACACGTTCTCAGAAAATTAAATTTTTGACCTAAACAAAAAAAAAAAGAAAGTAGTTTCAAGAGCTTGTAGAGCTCTATAGATTAGTGAAGACATTTCAAAAAAGTTAATATTTTACAAGAAAATTCTCCTTAATTAATCGAACATTTGGAATAAAAACAAAATAGTCAATAACTATTTTTTATTATAAGGTAAAAATTATACCTCTAATTATTTATTTTTACAGATAAGAGATTGTTATTATCAATTACTGCTTCACAAAATTATCGAAAAACTGAAGATTCTTCTACACAACTCAGGGCAATTGAAAATAAATCAATTCAAATTCAAATTAAATAATAAAATTATGAAGTCTGAAAATCTGTGTAAATTTCAATGTTTTTATGTTACAAATACTAAGTAGAAGAGAAAAACAAGTAAATGGTTTTTATCTTTTTGGTTATTTATTACAAAAATGAAACAGAGCAATACATTTGAAAACTTGTTTTTTCTTGTTTGTGTAATTCGAATTAAACATTTGACATTCATAAAGATACCAATAAAATGAAATGTGAAACGAGTGGAAAGAGCCTGCGATAAGTGAATAAGAATTTTGATAGTTTATAGACTGAGGAATAATAGTTTAAATAAAAATAACAAAATTCTGAATTTATAAAATCTCATTAAGATTTTGGAGGGGGGGGGAGAGAATCTTATGGTATCATTCTAGAGTGGAAATAAAGGAACACGTATTTCACTAATGGACCAATTTTTTTCATAATCATTTGAATAAAGCTAGGAAAATGATGAAGTATTTAAGAAAAGCTAAGAAATGACCTAATTTTTTCAAAATACCTAATTCTTAAGTAATTTTAATCAAAAATTTCGTTATGATTCTGTGAGAGGTAAAATAGATAAAGTGTGTGGATAATTATAATCGTTTTATTTCAACGCAATAAAATTTGTAAGCACGTTATGCGAGAAAAGGTGAAGGCTGTTTAAAGGCTGTTTACAAGTTTCAGAATATTCCAGTCTCATTGTTTCAATAAAGATGACAATTTTACATAATTGCGTTCTTTTATAAAAGTTTTCTATTTTTCACGTCTCCCATTTTTATAAGCTTCTTTTAATCAATGTATCAAGTACTAAATGAATTTATATATATTCACAAAAGTAGTTTTCTCTACCGGAATTAGAACATTTTTAGTAGTTATCAATAAAACATTAATTTAGATTTAGAGAGTACAGAAAATAACTAAATCAACTTGATATTTTCAATTTCAGTACATTCATAAGAAACTGTAATGGATAATCAGAAAAGTGTGACAAGAATATGAATAATATTGCTGGTAGATTAATAACATCTTTACGTTATCAGCTTATTCAAACATTTTTTTTATTCTAAGAGGCCAGATTCTTTTTCTGCTTAATTGCAACCAGAAAACTCTAACTGTTTCTTTGAATTTGAAACTCTGAATTGAGAAAATAATTTCTGAAAACTGCAATTTAAATATTAATTTTTTCAACTACCTTTTTTGAATTCCTTGCGGAAAAATAAAGCGTTGCTGATTGGTTAGCGCACCAGAAGTACTCGTAATACCTAGCCAAACATTGTTCCAAGCAAATCTAAATTTGAATCAGTGAGAAGTACGTCACTGAAATGAGTCAAATCAATAAGGATTTTCTCTCATTAATCAGTACATTTGACTAATCATTTAGTGAGTTTTCACTGATTAATTAGTCAAAATCCTGACTGTTTTGACACAGTGACTTACTTCTCACTGATTCAAATTCAGGGAGAATTCAACCAGGTTTGGTTGAAATACTGTTTTTCGTAAGTGACGTGTAAAAATCAAACAACTGTTGGAATAGGGTTTTCGACACTCTCATTAAAAAAAATATTTAAAAAAATGAAATATTTAAAATTTTTTTTTAAATTTACTATAACGTTTAGAATTTGATGCAGTATTTGGAAAGGCTGTGACTAGTCGTCCCGAAAAACTAAGGGATTTGGAAAAGGGGATGAATATGTTTTATGGAGAGATTAAAAATCTCTCGATTTTAAAGCACGCATGAAAAATAAAACAACCCTAAAATGGTCAAGAAGTAGAAGAAGTCACGGGATTTCAATTCAAAAGATGTGAATGTATTTTCACGAATTTTGAAGGATATCAGGGGATTTAATGGAATTTCGAAGATTTGAAGGGATTTCATTGAAACTCAAAAGATTTTAAAAGATTTAACGAAATTTCCAAGGATTCTCGAACAATATACAGGATTTTAAGAAATTTTAATAGATTTCATAATATTCAAAGAAGATTCCTTCTCAATAAAGAAAAATATTTATTGGCTTTGAGTAAAAAAAAAGTCATTTTGATTCCAAAAAATTTATCTTAATTCAAAAAGTTTGATAAATTCAAAGTTATTTTTTGGGTAAATGACAAAAATTATGTTAAAGAGACGTTTTCTTTAATGCAAGACAAATATTTTTCTGAGTGGGAATTAGTAGATAATGCGTATGAAAGAGTATTTTTGAATTGCACTCAATTATTCTTTTTCCATCTTGACCTCACAATAAATATAGAATATTTTTTTCTCACTTCTAGAATCCAGAACCAGAATCTAAAGGCGCATTCATTATTCCTAGAAAAATGCACATTTTTATGCTTTTCCTTTTTTATGCTGAAGATAAGATGCCCTATTTTTTTACGCCTGTTTTTTATAATTACAATATCATACGCTGAAGCTAATATTTTGATTGTTGCGTTATAATTTAGAATTTTTTTAAATCCTCACCGTGAAATATGATGAGAATTTTCTTTATATTTATGGAAAATGTTCCTAATTTGTAATTTTTCCCATTCGAAAATTTGTAGGTATCTTCAAAGTATCGTATTTTTTGGATAAAGCGTTGATCTAAAGGTGCTATAAGATGTTTTGTAGAACTCTTCCAGGCAGTAGGGTCTGAAGCGGGACTCTGTTTAAAACACCTGAAACTCTTGACAAAACTATTTTTCAAAATTTTTGAAACCATCCAAATTTGGTAACTTTTATGTTTATTAATTTTTTCAAATTGTATTTTTGTAGAACTCGAGAAATATTTTGGAACTGAAGAATTATGCAAAGAAAATTTAATTCCTGAACAGTGTGAGATGGCATACATATACATATACATATTTATTTCTAAACCTCAGGAAGCTGGATTACAATTTTATACGCATCGCATTGTGTTAAATTATTTATGATAAGAAATAACTAGATGGAAATCACGACAAACATATTTTATCAAGTTTTCTGGCATGTTTTTTGTAATTATCTTAAATTTTCTATATTTAAAAATACGAAATAATAGAATTTGTTTGAATCAGTTATGATACTAGACTCCACATTATAAAGCAAAACCAATAAAAAATGTAGCAATCATTTTAAATTCTCTAAAATAGAAGCGAAGGCGGATCTACTTTTTTAAACATGAAGTAGTGCTAAATGAATATTCGTTTCGCAATAACGCAATGTTTGTTTATTCTCCTACACTTGTTGTAAACGTGAAAGAAGAAAAGCAATTTCGTCACTTCAGACGAAGATAAATATTTTCTATACTATCGCGCTTTAATGGTATCTGCTAAGAATTTTGACATGTTATAAATTTATTCATTCAATAAATGTGTTGAGGATTAAAATTACTTTTCAAATAATATGCAATGTTGAAATCGTTTCTGCATTCACCGAAAAAAAAAAATGTTTAAAATAAGGGAATCGGTTTATATGATGAGGGATACACACATTGTAAAACTCAAAGGAGTGTACAATGGAGAAATACTAAATAAAAAATAAGAGAATAAAACTGGATAAAGACCATTATTTTAGTTTTTCCCAGTCCAAAAACAGATTTTTTTTTTACCTCCCTAAAGCATTGGAAATAATGGCAAAATACTTCCATAGTTTTTGCTGCATTTTGTATTATGTAATAGATTTTCTCTAAAAATTCATTATTCAAAATAAAAACACATTTGAAACACTCACAGAAATCTTCATAATTTTATTTTTTTATTTTCTCGAAACCTTTCAAAGTTCCTAAAATGCTTCTTTTTTCCATTACTATTTGAAATTTTGGAAAATATTTTCTAATTTTCCAAATGTGAATCAGATTCTGAAAATTCTCTTTTATATTTTGTGGTTTAAAATTTTACGTATCTTGATGAGTTCTTTCTGATATCAGAAATTAGAAACAAATCACTGAAAACATAATAAAAAATGTCTGGTTTGCAGGCTCAAGAATTTTTTCGGGTACTTGACAACTTTCCTCTGACAAAAATGTAACCGAAAAAATCACTAATACCCACAAATGAAAATTTGAAATTTCGCATTTTTTGTTATCGTAGGGTTTTTTAATATGCTCTCTAGATGTAGATTAATAAAATTCTACTAATTTAATAAGAGAAAAGGCAGCCCCTAAAAATTAGTGGAAAATTTCTAATCTGACATTGGAAAACTACTTTAAAAATATATGAATATATTTAGGGCTTTCCAAATTATTAAAAAAAAATTATAGATATGAAAAATGTGGCAAATTGAAAAGTTTAATAAAATAACATGAATGTGTAATATTTTCAGCTTTATTGAAACAAGAGGAAGACTACATATTGTAAGAGAAACCAGAATTATTCATTAAATTTATCTATTTTTGCTTGCCTTATTGACTTTGATTTTTTAAATAGAATTTTTGATGGACAAAACAAAAACTCCTACAAGTCTTCTCTCAGACCTTTTACGTATCTCGCGTCTTTTGGCCTAGTATGTGAATTTTTTCATTTTTTTATATCAATTTCGATAAATAACATAACATAAGTTCTTATGTTAACTCTGACTGTCATGTACATATCCTTCTTTTTACGAACTCAATAAAGATTTATTATTATTATTATTAGAAATTATAATTTGAAGGAAAAAATAATTCTCAATATAAAATAAAAATTTCACATGACTTTTCAATTTTATTTATTTATTTGCTTTAAGGTTATATAAATATATTTTTCCTAGGTTTCTTGAGAAAATTCAAAGAGATTTATGAAGATTTCAAAATTGTCGAAAAGGTATCTATTAATATCTTATGAAATCTTTTAAGTATTTTTGTTTAAAGAATTTTATAAAATTTCAGGAAAAATTTGAGTACTTTTAAAGATGTTTGAGACTTTTTAACGCTTGGAAAAAATTTAAGAATATTCCATAAATGTTTGGAAATCTTTTAGAGTTTTGAAATAATTTTGATCTTTTCAAAATTCCAAAAATTCTTAAGTATCTGTTAAACTGATTCGAATTATTCCTAACATTGTTTCAAAATCTTTGTGATTCAATTGTGACAATTTTCTAATTCTTTTGTAAGGTATTATAATATTTTCAAATATTCTCTTGAAATTAATGTTTAAAAATAAAGAATCACTTTAAATATTCCCAGGAATCTTAAGAAAATTTCTGTACTATCTTGAAACCTTTCAAAATCTTTTTAAAAAATTAAAAATTTCATTCTGAAATCTTCAAAGATCTATACTTTGTTGTAAGTTTTTTGAAATTTTTCAATATTTGAAATTCTTTTAAGAACTGCTGATATATTTTAAAAATGTTCGAAATTTTCATAAAATTCTTTAAAAATTCTGAAAAATTAACAAAATTGCCTCCAAATTTTCCAGTTTCTTTTCTGATTATTTCGTCAATCTTTTGGAAATCTTCTGGAATTTTTTGAAATATTTTCTCAAAATAAATGTAAAACAAAGAATCATTTTAAATTTTTGGAGAAATCTTAAGAAATTTTTTTTTTATTTTCTTGAAACTTCTAAAAATTCCTAAAATGCTTCTTAATATTTTGTTCAAAATCCCAAAAAATCTACATTTTGTTTTATATAAAATTATTTTTGTATTCCTTAAAAATGTCTAAATATCTCTTAAACTTATTGGATTTTTTTCTTAAAATGTTTAATCTTACAAAATTGAAAAATTTTGCTTTAAAATATTCTACATTCTTTTCTGAAATTTTAGGAAATCATTTGAAATATTTTTAAATATTGTTGAATATTCCCTGCTAAATAATTTTTCAAACAAAACAAAAAATTAATTTAAATTTTCCCTGAAAATTTTCTAAATCCTAAAAAGCTTCAAAATTTTATTTCAAAATCTTCAAAAATCTGCATTTTGTTTAAAGTTTCTCGTTACCGCTAATAATTTTATTCCCGAAAGCTACAATTCTATTAGGTAAGATATTTAAAAACCGTAAATTTACGATTTTTTGAACACGTTCACAATTTTTTTAAATCAATATTTTTTACTAAGACGAATCTCATAAAATATCGGGGCTCGAAAATAAACCAAATATTTGAGAATGACGACAGTGTTAGAATGGCCTTATCAGTATTAGCGTAGAGGTGAAGAGCACGTTTTCAAGGTTCGGCGCAAATATAAATAATTTTAAGTTCTCGCAAAGTTTAGCCTTAGAACAAAATCTTTAAAAGAAAAAGAATTTAAAAATATTTTAGATTGTATACTTTCTAAAAATTGTAAATTTAGGTATTTAAAAAAATCCTACCCCGTGGAATTATGTAGATTCTAAAAAAAAATTATCCCACAATTTTTCTTTTTTTTGTAAAAATTCTGAAAAGTATAATTCGTTTAAAAACGAATAATTAATATTTTCATCGATCCATAGGAGGTAGCTCATATCTAGTAAACTCATGATTTCGACAAACAATCATTTTAAAACCTGCAAAATGAGAATAGAATTTTTCATTCTTGAAATCTTATATAGTCAAATATTGTTAAATTTTAAAAAGTATTTTTTGAAACAACTATTAAAAATTTGTTATAACTTTGTCATATCTGTAGAACTTACATGAACAAATAATAAATGTTCGGGTACTTGAGAATTATCTTAGGCAATTATAGGAAGAAACTAACGCAATGTTTTTTGTCTATGTTATGAGAATGATTTCTGAATTTTCATTTTACTATACAATGTCATATGAACATGCAGGAATATGAAAAAAAATTATCGACTAAATGATTATCCGTTTGGCAAAAATTTAATCCTATCTCCTCCTTATACATGGAGATAATATTTTCGTTTAAACATTTTTATTATTCTATTTTTTGTTTTTATTTGTGGTATGCATTAACACTCTTTCAGGACTTAAAAAGACGCTAGACCCACTTGTCAGAAAAATCTGTTTCCCTTTTATTTCCCCATTTATATCTTAATTTAAACTAAATTAAACATACATTAACGTCCGGTTTTATTTTTAGTTTAGTTTGCTAATATCCTAAGACCAATTTGAAATTATTGTAAAAAATTTTTCAGCATAGCAAAAACGTGTTTTCAAAAATTGAATTTTTTATTTGAAAAGAAAACGAAAAAGTATTTTTGAGAGTTTATGGAACTCTATAAATCTGTAAAAAAAAAAATCTTTCAAAGGTTAATATTTTGATAGAGAGAACATTTGGAATAAAAAATAAATTAATCATTAACTTCTTTATGTTATGAGGTTAAAATTATACCTAGAATTAGATATTTGTATAGATAAAAGGAGGTTGTAATTGATTTTTGCTTCAATGAATTATTTAAAAAATTGAGATTCTTCCAGGAAACTCAGCGCGATTAAAAACAAAAAATTAATTAAGATAAAGTTAAATAATCAAGTTGTGAAGTATGGAAAGTTGTCTACAGTTTAATGTTTTTATGATACAAATACGAAGTACAAGAGAAAAGCAGGAAATACTTTTTACCTTTAGTGTTAATCTTCTCGAAAGAAAAATATTGCAAAAAATGGAAAAACTTTTTTTCCAGTGTATGTAATTCGAATTAAACATTAGACATTCATAAAGATACCAGTAGGAGAAAATGTAAAGCTGTATCAGCATGACCATTCAATATTCATGGCTATACAAGCATAAAAAAATCTGTGTTCGAACTGATTACAAAATCGATTAAGAAATATGCTTTCGTAGGCTTACATATTTTAGAGGTTTATTGTTTTATTATTCGAAAAATGATACATTGATCAAAAAATTCTCTTTTGAATATCTAATTTTGTATTTGTGTTTACGAGAATAAAAATCAGTGAAATTTCACTAATTTCTAGTGAAATTCCACTAATGTAAGTAGAGAAAAGTAAGCTACAAAATATTAGTAGAAAATTACTGATTTCATTAGTACAAATATTTGATATTGTTATAATTATTGCTTGAAAAATGAAAAATAAGAATTGATTACACATATAATCAAATTCACCTTATTGAATGATTCCTTTCACGTGTGCCCTCACAAAAACACCACGTTATTCGATAAAAAATAATACAGTACACCTGAAGAAAAACTCTTATGATTTCGAATCATCGAAATTCTAAATTCAATTTCAAAACTTTTTAATAAAATAATCAGAATAATCATGTAAAATTTAAGGTAGACTTCCCACTAATCGTGACAGTGACAATAATATTGAAACTTGCTTATGAATTCAAACATATTGTAAAGAAATATTTTATAAATAACATTTAATAACAAAACACATTTATTTTTAGCATTTTATAATATCAAAAGGATTTGAAATTAATTTAAATCAGAAAAAAAATCTATAAAGTTGATATCACGTTTACTGGGAGGTTTACCTTATTACTAATATGCAGTTCCAACTAATTTGAAATCGTTTTATTTCAAGAAGTTAAAAATTAGACACTGTTTCAACATTAAACATTTAAAATTGTAACAATTTTAAAGCAATAACCTTAAAAATCCGCATTTTTCAGTAGGAACAGTGGGACCTAGAAAAGGCTGGATATGTACCGAATTTTCGGTACAAATATCCGGATTTTTTCGGTTAGAAAATCTCTGAATGAGAATCACTCAAAATTTTGGTTTATTTCAAACTTAACAATTTGTATTTAGACGCTTTCAATCTTAAAAAATGTAATTCCGACGCATGAAAAACTCATTTTTTAAACATCTTAAATGCTCATAGCCCTAAAAATTGAATAAGTATTTTTGAATTTCAAGTTCTTATAATTTCAAACTTTTATTAATTTTATTTCATTCTTTTATTTTAATAAAATAAAAATTTACAATTTCAAACTTCTTTTAAAATAAAAAGACAAATTTTTAAGAAAATAGTTGAATGTTGAACTAAAAAAGATTCATTTTCAGTAAAAAAAATCAATTTTCAGACAGAGAAAAAACGAATTTTTAAGAAAATGTCTCATTTATTAGTCTTGATGACTTGAACAATTAAAAATTAAAAGCGTTTGAAGTTGAAAATTCTTCATAAAAAACATTTATCATTTAACATTTATTAAAATATTCAGATGTTCTAAAAAAATTCAAAAAAATTTCAAAATTTGAAAACATCTAGATTTCTCAAGATTTGGAAATAAAATTTTGAAGCTTTAAAGGACGTTTTAACTATTTGAAATGAAAAGAATTTAACTTCTAATTTACGAAGTGTTCAATTAAAAAAATTAATTTGTCAATTTTCAATGTTTCTAGCTTAAAATTGCTTAAAATAATATAATTTTGAAAATTTTAAATTTCTTAGATTGATTGCTTAATCTTTAGAGCATTGAAAATGATAACGTGGATTTATATATTTGGAATTGAATCTGAATCTTTGAACTCTCTAATTGATAAAAGTTAAAAATGCTAATTTTTGCAGTTTATCTGCATTTCATTTAAAATTGTTTAATTGAATTTGATTTTCTACGTGTAAATTATTGATAATTCGAATACAAAATTTTGAAATCAAAAACTTAAACTTCAATTCAAAAAGTTTAAAATTGTAGAGTTCCACTTTGACTGCTTAATTTGTAGTTTATTTTTTATTCCTTCAAATGGAAAAATGTTTAGCTTCGAAATTCGAATTTTTTAATTTTATTGACCGCGAAAAATGTGCGAACTGAGAAAAAACCTGGAAATGACCGGGAATTTTTTTTTTCGATTAAAATGGCCACCCTGTTATACATACTTATAAATCAGTACTTTGATCAAGTTTGATTTTCGAGCACAAACATTTCCACGTTTATTATGATTGCATAAAACGAAAAATACAAAAATACGAAGAAAATATTTTTTTGCGACAAAACTCCAACAGGAATAGTTCATACAGCCCTGATTGTTTACGGTTTGGTGAGTTTCGATTGACCCACAAGGCCATTGAGGGTACCCGCGAAACGGTGGGTAAAGCGGGACTGCAATGTAATTGATATTTTAATTTTTAACAATTTTAATTTTCAATTAAAAACAGTTGAATTCACCCAAAAAAGACGACTTTTCAACATGAGTTGAGTTTTCAGTCAGGAAAGATTTTTCAGTCAAGAGAAAGATAAAACTGCAGACAAAATATTGAATTTTTAAGCAAAAAGATAAATTTTCAACCAAGAAAATTAATTTGCTACCAAAAATAACATGTTTTTAACAAAATACATGAATTTTCAACCAGATTTTTATCCTAAATCGATTAATTTTAACCAGAAATAGAAAAGTTAAATTTTCAGTTTAATAAATTAATTCAAAATAAAAGAAAATGAATTTTCAACAAAATAGTTAAATAAAGTAGTATTCAATGAAGATTTGATCGCTTTTAAAATCTTGTGAAACATTTTAAAACTTTTCAAATTTCTCAACATGTCTTGAAATCTTCTGAAAGTTCATGAAATCCTATAAATTTCTCTGAAACTTCAGCAAACCCCTTAAAATAATTTTAAATACTTTGAAAAGCTTCAATAAATTTGTAAACCCGTCTTAATCAATTGAAAATTTTTGATGCTCGTAAAATCTCATACATGTTTTTGAAATTCTTTGGAATCATTTGAAATTCCTCATGAATTTTGAACCTGCTTACGTTACTTGAAACCCTTAGTGTCCCATTAAAATATTTTAAATTATTATTCAGTAACTAGAAATCCTCTGAAATTCCTTGAAATGTTTAGAAATGACTTGAAATCCTGTAAAACCACTTAAAAACTTTAGAAACAACTTGAAATCTTTAGACATTCCTTGAAATATTCGAAAATACTTTGACAATCCTTATAAGCTTTTTAAATGATTTGGGGTTTCTAGAAATCTTTTGAAACCACTTGAGAACTTTTACTTTAAGCCGAAATCCATCAGAATCCCGTGCAATTCCTCACAGTTGAAAATTCTAAAAAATGAAAGGCTTTTAATTTTTAATTGTACAATTCCATGCACCTGAAATGAAAAAAAAAATAATTTAGACGCTTTGAGTTTGAAATGGGTTAATTTTATTTTATTCAATTCATTGATTTTCAGATGTAAATAAATAACAGTATTGAAATTACCTAAGCTCGTGGTCCTAAAAATTACAATTGTTCAATTTTGAAAACATAAATCCGAAAATGTTTTATCATAAGGTTTAGAAATTTTAAATTTATACCTAAATTTAATTTATGAGATTCATTAATTTTCTGTTTGAAATACTGAGCACTGAAATAATTGAAATTTTTTAGCCTTTTGGCCCTTCTAGCTTTCACTTGGAAAGGTTTACAATTTTTAATTAATTGTGCAACTATTAAGGCTTTTGATTATATTCAAAACTATTTCAATTAGAAACTATACAAATTTGGATGTTTCAATTTCAAATTGACTATTACTTTAAAATTCTAAAATTTTGATAGATGTAAAATAAAACAACATTCGACACTATAAATTATAAATAACAATCAAAGATAGATTAATTTAGAAAAAATTCGATTTTTTAGTTTAGATTTTTGAAGATTTCGAAAAAAAATTAGAAGGTTCCGAAAAATTGTGTAAGGTAAAGGTATCTGGTCTTGAGGATTTCACGGGATTTCAGTGGGTTTCAAAGATTTCATTATTTTAAAAAAATTTTTAAAGATATCATAGATTTCAATATGTTGTACGGGATTTTATCCGATTTTTGTGGGATTACTAGGAACTTTACAAGATTTAATGGATGTTATAAATTTCAAGATATTTCAAAGGATTTTAAAGTGTAAAGGGTATATTTTAAAAAATTCCGAGAAATATAACAAGATTAAAAATTTCTTAAAGGTGTTCAAAGAATTTGTCAGGATTTCAGAAAATTGCAAATGATTTTAAAAAGATAGCGAGGATATCAGCGATATTTCAAAGATTTCAAGGGATTCGGATTTCTAGAGAACTTTAGAGATATACAAAGAGAAATGAAATTTCATTCATTTTTTTAGAGATTTCTATGGATTTTAAGGGATGTACAAAGATTGACGGATCTTGAAGGAATTTTCAGAGAATCGCAACAGCAGATTTTGGGTTTTTCCTGAAGGATTTCAACGGATTTCAAAGCTTTTGAGTATATCTTAACAGATTCGAAAACATTCCATTACATTTTTTAGGAGATGTATATTGTATATCGGATAACAAAATCAGTTAAACCCTCGATGTAATATTTACAAAATTATAATGTAACAATATCAGGGAGAAGAATCATGATAAAATTCTGCGACAAATAAGCCGAGAAATTATGAATTGATCCCATTTTGCGAAAAGATACTGAAAAATTCATATTTCTAATCCTATGGATATTTTAATAATCTGAATTTCATTTAAAACTGTTTTCGTGATGGCAAGAAATTTCAGCCCAAATATTTTATATTCTGTGGTGTAGACAGTAGTATATACATTACAGAACAAAGTATGCCATTTGAAAAAGGTTATCAACATTTATGCTTACATTCTTACAGTCTAAAAACAGATTCGAGAAAAACACATTTTTGTTGATCCAACCTTATCTCATTCAAGGCTTCACTTATTAAACCATAATATTTATGATTTTTGGAAACTTGAATTTTCCACTGTAATTACACCCCTAGGAAAGAAATTTCACCCAAATTTTTTCGATATCCCTGTTTTTAGAATTCGTTTAAGGCTTGAAAGAGGAGCAATTGTCTTTTGAAGCATATATAAGTATTACTTTTGTTGAAAAAATGAAAAATACCGGATAATTTTCTTGTCAAATGATACAATTCTACGAAGTGAGATTTTCGAATTGCCTAAATGTACGGTTTTAAAGAAACCTAATTTTTAAACAGTTTATTGTACCATCCCGTGATACAAACCCCTTTGAGAAACGAAGTGTCAAGGCACATCGAAAATATTTATTTTGTGCTCACCGAATTTCTGTGAACCTAGAAACGGTTTTGGCAAAATCTTATCCCCCATTTGTTCTCATTTCAAGGATCACAGTCTTGACATGATATAGTGCAATTTAAACTAAGTTCGATTTCACATTTTTGTAAAGGTCAAGTTTAATTGTTAACTTTTTCAATTATGAAATTATTCAGTAGACGATGCTTAATTTTAAAATAATTAATTCAAAAAAAATTCCATTTTAAATCTTTATTTTTAAGCGTACATTCTTAATTTTGAAAATTTTACAATGCAGTTTTAAAGAACTTAAAAAATTGTAAATTAAAGCAATTTTCTTTCGTGATAATTCCTTTTTAGCTACTGATCGTATATCAATATTTAAGTATTGATTGTTATTCATAAGTTCTGAAAAATTAATTCAATTCAACTTGAAATTTTTATTTAAAAAAAGGACAATTTTTTAATATTCAGCTATATTTGGCTGTTCATTTTGAATTAGCAATTATGAATCAAATATTCAGAACAAGAGAATACAAAACTGATTTGTCTGAAATAGAAAGCCATGATAGTTTAACTTTTCCGAGTGTTTAATTTAAACTTTAAACTTTACGATTTTAATGGTACCATTCAAAAAAATTGTTTTTTCTAAGTGGAAGTTGGAAATTTTGATTCACAAATAACAGTTCAGGCTTCATTAATTTAGAAAAAGCTCAATTTTTTGCCTAAGATTTTTGAGGAATTCAAACGAAAAATTTGGAAGGTTCTCAAGAATTTTGAAAGGTTTGAAGAGAATACAAAGTTTTTCTTAATATTATTAGAAAGATTTGTAATGATTTTTTATTCTGAGAAATTAATTTCAAGATAATATTTGAAAACATTTCACAACATTTCATAAGATTTCCAAGAATACTAAAAAACAATCTAGAAGATTTAAAGGAAGTTTTTTAATTTTGCGGCATTAGTAAAAAATTAAGTAAAATTCGAATCATTTCGAAACATATTTGAAAGTTTTTAAGAAGTTCCAATGATGATTAAAAATGTAAAATATGTAAAATGAAATCAAAACAAAATGTAGATTTTTGAGGATTTTGAAATAAAATTTTTAATCTTCGCTCACGTATTTTTGAAAGGATTTAAGATAATACCAACATTTTCTTAAGATTACTGGAAAAATATAAAATGATTTTTTGTTAATGAGAATGTTTAAAGATATATCAAAATCATGTTTAGTGTAAAATTGACAAATTTGTTGTTTAATTCTTCAATTTAAAGCATTAAAATGAGTTTTCATTTTATACGTGAAAACTATTGAGCGCTTGAATAAAAAATTTCTCTAAGTGCTTTCATTTGCAGTTCACTGTTGACTACTTCCAATGGAAAAATGTCAGCTTTCAGAGTTCGAATTTTTCAATTTCAATGACCGTGACTTTTTGTGAACCGGAAAAGAATCCGGAAATAGCCAGGAATTTTTTCGTCGATTAAAACGGCTACCTTGATTTTGTTACTTTTGTGAATGAAAGTTTGAATTTTTTTCAATTTCTGTCCTGTTTTATATTATATTATTTTTTAGCTAGCATTGAAAAAGTAGTTGAACATCTGATAGTTTTCAAGTGTCAGAATGAAAAAAGAATCGCTAGACACGTTCTCAAAAATTAAATTCTTTACTTAAACAAAAAAAAAGGAAAGTAGTTTCAAGAGTTTGGAGAGCTCTATAGATTAGTGAAGAAATTTAATAAAAGTTAATATTTTCCAAGAAAATTCTCCTAAGTTAATCGAACATTTGGAATAAAAAAGAAGATAGTCATTAACTATTTTTTAATATAAGGTAAAAATTATACCCCTAATTATTTATTTGTACATATAAGATATTGTTATTATCAATTGCTGCTTGACTCAATTATCGAAAAACTGAAGATTTTTCTAGACAGCCCACGGTAATTATTGAAAATGAATTTAATTAATTCAAATTCAAATTAAATAATAAAATTATGAAGTCTGAAAATCTGTGTACATTTCGATGTTTTTATGATACAAATACTAAGTAGAAGAGAAAAACAAGAAATAGTTTTTATCTTTTTGGTTATTTATTACAAAAATTAAACAAAGCAATATATTGGAAACTCTGTTTTTTCCAGTTTGTGTGATTCCAATTAAACCTTTGACGTTCATAAAGATACCAATAAAATCAAATGTGAAACGAGTGGAAAGAACCTGCGATAAATGAATAGGAATTTTGATAGCTTATAGACTGAAGAATAATAGTTTAAATAGAAATAAAAAAATTCTAAGTTTATAAAATCTCATTCAGATTTTGTT
>CAKNYM010048313.1:25502-41263 GCA_932195095.1 Andricus curvator | reverse complement strand
TTGATTCCTTGGGAATCGAACCGAAGGGCCTATGACAAAGCCGCCGGGCGCGTCCTCGGGTTGCGGATAGAGGGTCCCTGTACCAAGGGTTTCTGCTGAATATGGTTACAATGATTAATAAGCAGTCGCGGACAATTGTCCAGGGATGGTCCCGAAGGAATAACTCCTAAGCGAAGGCGTAACAACCGTGCCGAAAGCTGAATGGCACCTGGGTGAGGTGTCTCAAACGGTGACTCTGGGATACCGGGCGACCTCTCAGAGTATCAGCCTTATCCTTGCACGCGGGGCTCTACAAGGATGGACTAACCCTTTTCCCTAGCTGCTCGTGGGACCAACAATGGCAACACCAAACATAGTTGTAGGAAGTGCGGTTCAAAACAATCGAACGCACAGGGCTCCCGACAATGAGTCGGACAACAATGTCGACTACCCTAGAGTTGGGGGAGCCAATCAAGACGGAGTCAATGCGATTGACCGGCGGAATCTCGTTACTTTTAAGTGGACGGATCGACTCAGGGACGACCTGCTTGAGTGCTATGATACCAGTATGGCCCCTGAACGAAAAGGTTACATGGCGCGACTGCATGCTCTGTGGCGCGAGAAACACCCAGAGCTCTCGGATTTTTCGCAAAACCGTCTGCGAAACCGTGCCGAGGACCTCCGGAAAAGGGGTTATATAAGCGGAGCGCCTACACAACCGCAGCCAGAACAAGCGGACAACAGAGAAAGAGAGGCGACACTGAGACCAGCCTCGAACAGGCATCCAATGGAGGGAGAACGATGCTTCAAGATTCGGAGAAACATCAACATTCAGGTTTCTCCCAAGCCCAAAGATCTGACTGAACTGGATGATGAGCTTCGTGGAGATTTTTCCGAAGAATCCGACCTCTGGACTATCAATTGTAGTGTGTACAATGCAGCGAGAACTTTGGCAGATGCAAACCGTAAAACAAAACCAACGGTTGATCATAAGGCCAAAAGACGAATGCATCAATTGAGCACAAAGATAGGCTGGGCAAGACAGTACGCGTCCCGCATTCAGTGTGTGATTGACTACATAACATCTGGCAGGACTTTCACTGCCAAGGTTCGACAGTTCACGCGCGAACTGCGGATCCGTCATCACACAATCAACAAGTCAAAGCTACTGACCATCAGGCAGCATATTGTTGACAGAATACGAGTACTATCTGACGCTAGGAGAAGTCTAGAGCGGAGAGAGAGGTGGGTCAGAGAAAATCAACAGTTTTCGTCTGACCTATCTCGACTCTTCCAAGACCCTCCAGTTACTGTCGACCATCCGCCCAAACCAGAGGAGGTCGAAGCATTTTGGAGAGAAGTCTACGAAGTCCAACATCCACTTAAAGAAGGCTCAAAGAACATAAACAGCTTCAAGGAGCTGCGCAATGCCCTCATCACAGCTGAGGAGGAATGCCCACCTATCACTACCGAGGAGGTGAAAAACGTATTAAGAGGCATGAAGAACTATTCCGCTCCGGGACCAGATGGCATCAAGACCTTCTGGTGGAAGAAGTTTCCTTCAACCCACCAGCATCTGGCCCGAATTTTCACCTCATATCTAAAGTCGGAAGAGCCTATTCCGGGGTGGTTGGTGGAAGGGCGCACAGTGCTCCTGCCGAAGACGGGCAACTTAGCTGACCCTAAGAATTACAGGCCAATAACTTGTCTGAACACACTGTATAAGATCTTCACAGCTATCCTAAATGATAGGATTGTTCGGACAATTGGACCTGTATGGCGAGAGATGTATGAACAACGTGGCTCAAAGAAAGGCGTAGCAGGATGTCGGGAGAACTTGCTCATCGATAGATGTGTCTGTAAAGACGCAGCATACTATAAGCGATTTCTATCGATGGCCTGGATTGATTACCGGAAAGCTTTCGATTCAACCTCCCATAGACTTATCATCTGTCTGTCTGAAAGCTTGAAGGTTCATCCACACATCGTGAGGTGCATAGAGAGATTAATGCCGCTTTGGAAAACCAGATTTACTATCTCATCTGGAAAACATCGTGTGATCACTAACAGTATCACCTTTCAGAGAGGTGTGTGAATGAATGTGTCGTATGAGCTAACGTTTGCTTTCCTTAGATCACCCGGATTGAAGTCGGGCACGGAGGGCTTCATTTTGGCATGTCAAGACGGTGTCATTTCCACTCTAGCATACCGTCGCCACATTTTGAGCCAAGACATTCCCGATGATAGTTGCAGAGCGTGTCATGCACACCCCGAGCATCTAGGACACATACTATCTAGTTGTCCAACTCATGCAGAAATGATCTACATCCAAAGGCACAATGCGGCACTAAGAGTGCTTTATTACCATCTCTGTCACTCTTATGGCATTAGCCCAAATATTTCTCCGCTAAACGCTCCTAGAGAAATAGAGTCAATTGTCGAAAATGAGAAGTGCCGCATATACTGGAACTTCATATTCTCGACAATTGTTTCTGTTGCGCACTCGAGGCCCGACATAGTTCTCCTTGACTTCGAGAAACGAACCATGTTCGTTATCGAATTTTCGGCACCAGCTGACAAAAACGTCACAGCCAAGGAGAAAGAAAAGAAAGAGAGGTATAAAGACCTTATAAGGGAGTTGCGAAGGTTATACCCGGAATATTCTGTTAAGCTAATCATCTTGATCATCGGCGCTCTTGGAAGTGCCAGGGTTTCACTGGTTAATAGCCTGAAAAGCGTCCCTGCGTGTCAACAAAATGCTGAGACACTTGCGGGGAAAATGCAGAGGGCGGTCGTCCTTGGGTCGCTCCGTGTCCTCAGGGTGCACGAGACTTTTGCCGGACCATCGTATTGAGTTCGTCGCAGACTGTAACCGCCTATCTCACGGTCGTGAGACGTGATTACAGCTGAAATTTTACCGCGATTTCGCTGGGAGCGGGTGCAATTTTTCAGATTAGCACCCGCTCCCGGCGAAATCCTGCGGTTGTCCTTATGACAAACTTTTAACTATATATATATATATATATATATATATAGATAAAAATATATAAATATATAATTCAGTGTATATTTAAATAAAATTATTGTGGCCACTATATTAAATTCAATTGAAACTGCTTGAAACTAGTAGAAAATTTCTAATCAGACATTAGAAAACTAGTATAAAAATATATTTAGGGCTTTCTAAATTATTCAACAAAAAAAAACTTATAGATATGAAAAATGGGTCAAATTGAAAAGTTTAATAAAATAACATGAATGTTGATTATTTTCAGCTTTATTGAAACAAGAGGAAGACTACACATTGCAAGAGAAACCAGAATTATTCATACAATTTATCTATTTTTGCTTGCCTTATTGACTTTGAAAACAATCTTTTCTCTGATAGCACGCACTTAACACGCATTGAGTCGTTCATTTCACAATAAGATAAATATATTTTTTCAATTCAACGAACAATTCCTTTAACATGATATATTCAATTTAACAAAAATTGAACTTTATATTAATTATTCAGTTAGAAATCTTAATCGTTCAAAATAGTTAGATTCAAGTAAAATTCGAAACAAATTGTATTCATTAGTATTTTAATTTTGAAATGAAGGACAAAAAATTAAGAATCTGAAGAAATGATTATATTTAAAATTTTTTAATTTCTTTGTAATCCCTTTAAATTATTGAAATAAATTGTAAATTCTTTGGAATGTTTTACAATACTTTAAAAGATGTTAAAGAGACGTTTTCTTTAATTCAAGAAAAATGTTTTTCTGAGTGGGAATTAGCATATAACGCCTATAGAAGAGTAGTTTTTGATCACACTCGATTAAACTATTTCCATCTTGACCTAACAATAAATATAAAAAAAAATTTTCTCGCTTCTAAGATTCGGAATCAGAAGCTGAAGGTGCATTGAATATTTCTAGAAGAATTCACATTCTTATGCTTTCCCTTTTTTAGCGATGATCTAGTCTACTTTAAGAATAATATGAATTATACTTCAGTTTGCTCTAAGCCTTGAAATGGTTTGAAATTTTCTCCCTTAACAAAAAATAAAAAAAAAATTCTATGACAGCCATACATGTTTTTAAGACAATTTTACAAATCATGAAGTTATACGCAATGCTCAAGATAGATATTCTACTTCTTTTTTGACGCCTGTTTTCTATGATTCCAATTTCATGCACTTAAACTACTGCGTTAAGATTGTTGGCTCATAATTTACATTTTTTAAATCGCAACCGTGATTAAAATATATTTTTATTATTATACTATTTATTTATATTATATATTATATTATGATTATACGTATATAAACTATATAATAAGAAGTTCCCTCATATTCTTAAAATGTTTCTGTTAAAATTTAACATTCTCGGTGTAAATTCATCTGTTTGGTAGAAAATTTGTATTTTCAGCTAGAAAATTCTACAACTTGGTATAAAATTCTATTCTTTTGTCAAAGTTTGATTAGTTTCTTAAAAATTAATTTTTCTAGTTGAATATTCATCGTTTTGGTTATGAATTCACTTATTTTGTTGAAACTTTAACTATTCGGTTCAAAAATAATTTTTGTCTTTAGTTGAAAATTAATTTTCTTAACTGAAAATTTCACTATTCTATATTTGATTGAAAATCTAACTTTTTTAGTTGAAAATTCAACTATTGTGTTCAAAATTCATCTTTTTTTCGTATAAAATTAATCCTTTCGGGTGGAAATGTACATGGTTGAAAATTTATTACATTCTCATCATAATGAGAAGGTATTGATTTTATGTGATATTATCCATCGAAAATGCTTTTTAAAAAATTCCATTTCTCAGCGAAACTATACATTTTTTTCATAAGATGGTATGATAATTAAAAAAATCATTCATCTCGAGAAGATCTACCAATTTTTTAGAAAAAGATTTTTGATAACAAGTATGGTTTTTGTTTTATTGATAAAAAATGTTATTAAAAGAAGTAATTCTGTTTTCGGGCAAAACCATGTAAGACACGAAAAAATTCTAACTAACGAAATTGTTCATCTGAAAAAAATATAGGAATTTGATTGAGATTATATTTTTAAAAGATAGTTATTGTTTTAATTATGAATAACGTTATTAAAAATTCCATTTTCCATTTGAACTATGCAATTACAAAAATAGGTAAAAAGGAAATCTCTTTACTTATCTGAAACAAATTTGTTTTCATACACTCTGTCAAATCCTTCGTTGAGAGTAGAACTGCGTTCCTAAAAATTCATCTTTTCTGTTGAAGATTTACAATTTGAATACAAAAAATTAGCCTCTTTGATTGAAAATCGAACTAATTTGTTTAAAATTACTGTTGAAAATTCAATTGTTTGGTTGAAAATTATTTTTTTCGTTAAAAATTCATATTTTCACGTTGAGAATTTATCATTTCTGAGAAAATTTGTCTTTTAGGCTTGAAATTTCAACAATTCGCAAGAAAATTTAACTATTTGGTAGAAAATTCAACTGTTCTATTAAAATTAATTTTTTTTTTTAATGAAAACATAATCATTCATTTTTTGTTTGGAGTTAATTGTTTTTAGTTTAAAAATTCAAATATTTGATTAAAAATTTATGCAATTTGTAAAAAATTCGCCTTTTTGTTAATGAATTAATCTTCTTGATTCATAGTTCAACTACTGGGTATAAAATTCAACTATCTGATAGAAAGTTGAACCACTCTGTTAAAATCTTTTTTTAACATTCATTACATAAGTTACAAATTTATTTGGTTTGAAATTTAACTAGTTCATTAAAAAGTAGTTTCTATCTTTGTTTAGACATTAATTTTTTTAAACGAAAATTCAACCATTCCATATTTGGTAAAAAATTTATCTTTTTAAGTTGAGAATTCAACTATTCGATTCAAAATTCAGCTATTTTGTTTTCAAAAGGTATTTTTATAAAATTATTCGTCCGTTTGGAAGAAAATTAATCAATAGTTGAGGATTCAAGTATTTTTCTGAAAATACGTTTCTTTTCCGTTGAATTTTTTTGTTCCTAATTCAAATACAAAACAGTTTTTAGGTGAAATATCAATTATTACGTTTTTTATTGAAAATTCATATTTCTAGCTTAAAAATTCAAATTCTTGATTGAAAGTTAAACTACTTTCCTAAAAATTCATGTTTTTTGTTGAAGATTCTCAATTTCAGTAAAGAATTTATTTCATTGTTTGAAAATTGAACTAATTTTTTGAAAATTAGTTCTTTTTTTTGCTTAAAAATAATTTTTTTAAACTAAAAATTCATTTATTCCAGATTTGGTGAAAATTTGATCTTTTTTAGTTGAAGATTCAACTATTTGGTTCTAGGCTTAAAATTTCAACAATTTGTCAGAAAATTCAACTGTTTTGTAGAAAATTCTTCTTTTTTAAGTAAGAATTAATTTTTTTTTTAATCAAAATTCAACTGTTTCATTTTTGTTTGAAAATGGAGAATGATTAAAGTTTGTATTTCTTGTTAGTAAATTAATCTTTTTGTCTGATAGTCGAACTATTTGGTTAATAATATATGTATTTTGTTGAAAATTTGTATTTAAAAGTAGAAATTAGTCTTGCTGCTTCATTATTGAACTACTTGGTCAAGAGTTGAACTACTTTATTTAAATATTATTGTTTTAATTAAAAATTTATCATTTTAGTTACAAATTCCTTCATTTTGTTGGAAATTTAACTATTTTGTTGAAAATTAGTTTCTTTTTTTCTGGTTAAAAAATGATTTTTTAACTGATAATTTAACGAACCATATTTGGTCGAAAATTTATCTCTTTTTAGTTAAAAATTCAACTATTTGGTTGCAAATTCATGTATTTCGTTAAGAATTTGTTGTTTTTTTTGCGTGTAAAATTACTCCTTTCGGTTGGAAATGTCATGACTTTTTGAATGAATTAATTTTGTTGAAAATTCAACTGTTTTGTTGAAAGTTCATCTTTTTGGATTGAAAATTCAACAATTTTAATTAAAGTTTTCTTCCTTTTTGGTTTGAAAATTTATCTCTTTTTGTAGAAATGTTATTTTTTGTCGATTCGAAATGCAACTGTCAAATTAAAAATTAAAATATTTCGGTTGAAAATAACCTTTTTATGTTTAATTTCAATGGTTCTGTATAAAATTCGCGTTTGAAGATGGAAAATTCAACAATTTGTTATAGAATTCAACTATTTGGTCGAAAGTTCAAAAAAAATTTTTTTAATTCATATTTTTTAGTTGAAAATTCATTGAGTTACTTAGCGATTCATTTATTTAATTTAAAATTTAACTATTTTTGAAAACTAGTTTATTTCTTTTTGGTTAAACATCCATTTTTCAGCTAACATATAAACTATTCCATATTTAGTTAAAAGTTTGTCTTTTTCATTTGAAAATTCAAATATTTGGTCCAAAATTTATGGTTTTTATTGAAAATTCGTTAATTTGGTAGAAAAACCAACTAAATCGTTGAGGATTCAAGTATTTTTTTGAAAATCGTAATTTTTCATTCATATTTTCAATCAAAAAGTATGATTTCTCAAACGAGAAGATTTATTTTTGACCAAAATATACGCATTTTTAATAAAATACATGAATTTTCAACTAAAAAAAAATCAATTCTTAATAAAAAATATCAATTCTCAACCAAAAATAAAAATAGTTACATCCTCAGCTGACAAAATTGATTGTCAACTACAAAAAAAACATATTTACAACAAAATAGTTACATTTTCAACAAACCAGATGAATTTTCAAGTACGATAACGAATCTTGAAGGAATAAATTTTCAACAAAAGAGGTCAACCCAAAGGATAATTTCTTAACCCAGAAGATTAATTTTCTAAAAATGGAATTTTCAATTTTTCAATCAAAGAGATGAATCTATAAACAAAAATGAATTTTAACAATAAAAAATGAATTTTCAACAAAATGATATAATTTCTGGCTTTTTCAACCCAAAAAAGTTGATTTTTCATGTTAGGTTCTATCAAGTATTTTTCTTAAAAACAGAGAAAAAAAAGAATTCATTAAAAGTGTTTGATGAGGTTATATTTCAGTTTTTAAATTAAAATACATTTTTAACCATTAGTTTTTATCAACATATTTGTGAATATCAGGAAAACTAAGAGTTTATTCAAATTTTTAAATATTCAATTATTTCTTGCGATTGAAGGAATTTTTGATAACCTTGTTTTGATAAGTAACTGTGGTCTTGAAAGTCTTAAGATATCAATATTTGCACGTGGACTAAGGTAAGGTGAAAAAAACGAAATGTGAGAATTGTTTTCAATTTTGCCACTGTTGAGCAATAACTTGTAAATATCTCAGCTAGGTGGAGGCCACGTACTCTCTACAAAAATATTTTTGAAGATTTCAGATATGTAGAAAAAGTATCTAGAAAATTTTTTGTTAGTTTAGAGGATTTGACAAAATTGTTGAAAAAATTGAGTAGTTGAAAAGATATTTAAGACTTAAATTATTTTTAATATGGGTTTAAAATCTTTCGGATTCATTTTTTACACTTTTTTAATTCTTTTGTAATGTTTTAGAATTAATTTTTCAAAAGAAAAAATCACATAAGAAAACCTATGCAAATCATACAGAACCTTTTCAAATTATATAATATTTTCTGTAAAATCCATAACAAAATGTTGGAAAATAAATCGAGTTTTTTTCTAAAGAAAGTGTAATTATTGCGCGCACAGCGCGCACAATATTCTAGTTCATCCAAAAAAGATGAATCTTTGACACTATAGTTAAATCCATGAACAAACCAAATTAATTTTCAACCAAGAAGATTAATTTTCTGCTAAAAGGGACGAATCTTCAACAAAATACAAGAATTTTTAACAAAATAGTTACATTTTCAACTAAGAATGACGATTTCTCAACGAAAAATGTAATTGTTGGTATTTGAAAAAAAAATTATTTTTTTTTTTAATCAAAAAGAGTTGAATTCATAAAAAAAGATGAATTTTTATCAAAAAAAAAGATTACACTTCTACCAAAAGAGATGAATTTTCAAATGACTTTTAAATTTACTAGATTTATTCGTAAAATTTAAAAAAATTGCCGTAAAGTTTTAAGAAAAGAGGTTTATTTGTTTTGAAACCTTTTAAAATACTTAAAATTTTTAATTTGGTATCTTCAAAAAATTACATTTGGCTTTAAGTGTTTGGCAATATTTTCTTTCTCAGAAATATCTTAAATTATGGTGTTTTCTTCAGGTTGTGATTTCGTTCATCAGTGTTAGGAGTATAAATAGTAGCCTAAATTCATTCGTTTATTTCAATACATTCTTTGAGAGAAAATGAGAAAAATTCGTACTTTTTTGAAATTTTTGAACAATTTTGGACATGTTCACGTATTTATTTGTTTCTCAATTCAAATTAATTAACCAAATTTTTTAGTTTTAAAACTGTTTCTCTTGAGGCTCATTTAATCAGAAAAATGTAACTAATTTTGTTATTCAAGTTGAAATATTATAAAATGCAATTCATAGTTTACAAATGCAACATATGTATACATTTTTCCATAGCATTATTAATAACAATACAAATAGTGAATCGTTATCGAAGTGTCTAAAAAAATTTCAAAAAATTTTAATTTTGATTACGTTTAAAATAATGAAGTTTAAATGTTAAAAAATAGCCAATTGATTAATTTGTTAATGAAGTTTCCTCCAACAATTATCAAATATTGTCGATGCATTGCAAAAAGTAATTTCTAAATAATTGGCTGGCAATTCCATAAAAGGTTAATTGCGTCGAAAAAAGGTTTGTACGTCCAAAAATACTCAAAGACTACATATTTTAATTAAGCTTGTGGAAATCATCATCCATTTTTATTGGATGACCAAGTATGATATTTCGGTTTTATTTTCAAGTAATATATGATCGATTCCGTAGAAGAAAAACTGATTTATTCCATGAAGAATACCTGATATGGATAATCGTTCATAACATTTATTAATAAAATAACAAATTATGTATTAACTTTCATTCATTCAATGAAAAAACTCCTTTTGTCCATAAATTGTGTAAATTTCGTGCAAATAAAGTGAGAAATCGCTTCGTCTTATTAACTTGAAAATTGAATTGTCATTCCGTATCATGAATGTGTGATATGAAACTTTGAAAATATGTTCGTGGCATATACAGTACCCTCCCACCTATCACGAAAGTCTGGGATTGGGATGCGCGTTGGTTGAGCTCCCCCACCACATCAAAAATCTTTATCCCCTAGCGGCAGACATGTCCAACTCGGGGAAATTTTCTCCGGGAACACATGCTCCGCGTACCCTACTCTTTCTCCTAGAGCAGGCATGCCCAACTCGGGGAAATTCCCTGCGAGAACACATGTTCCGCGTCCCTACTTTTTCTCCTAGAGAGCGAGAGATGTGGTAGACGCATGCGCGTGGTAGTCGCGTACTTCCCCGAGTTGGACATGTCTGGCCTAGAGAGCAGGAGTGGTGGTAAACGCTTGCGAGAATCTCTCCTCTCTGACGTACGCGTCTACCACGCGCATGCGTCCACCACCTCTCGCTCTCTAGGAGAAAGAGTAGGGGACGCGGAACATGTGTTCCCGGAGGAAATTTCCCCGAGTTGGGGATGTCTGCCCTAGCGCTTTATCTTCATATCTGATTGGTTGAGAAAATCGAATCTATTTGAAAAGCCAATGTGTACTTTTGTTAATGAAAACTCTGGATAGGCAAGTGAGTGTTTCGACATTAAACAATGTGTATTGAAAAGTCGGTAGTAGGATCAAAGAGAGTAGGGGGAGTCATGAGAGGTGGTAGTTCGATAGGTAGGAGGGTACTGTATTACGTTTAATTTGCGGGGTATAAATACGACCGTTTCAATGAGCTTTCTCATAATTGTCTACATATTCAGATTTAGAAAAGCTGTATTCAACTTTTTAAATTGTACATCATGAGACTAGCAGTTACATTCTCGTTGCTACTACTAGGTAAGTGATATGTATAAACTACACAAATAAATCAATCTGATTTAGTTCAGTCCAGACTTAATTGAAAATTTCTGAACTTTAAAATATCTGATGGGATGAACGCATCAATAGTGAGCCACTCACGCCACTTGAGCTGTATAAAATGTGATTGCGGACAAACTAAAATGCATTGAAAAAATGATTAAATGCATCTGGAAAAGAGCCTGCCCACACAAAATCCAAAAATTTCAACACCTTTCCCTTGTTAAACATTTGTCTAACTGAGAAAATTTTGTCTTGATACACCACCGTCCAATAGGAATATATTTTGCACAAGTTTGAGTCCGATCCATGAAAGTATAGGAAACAAGTTTAATATTTTTAATTTTCTCATTTTATATACTCAGGCGAAAATTTTAGGAAGAGCCCACTAATTAAAGTAGTCCGGCTACTGGAAAAGCTAGTCAAAGCTATGTTCATTATTTTTTTCTGAAATTCGGAATTAAATCCAAAATTTGGCCAGCTTATAAATTGATAAATTAAGTATTCAATTTGTATTATTTGAAATTATTGGTAATATTTTTTATTTTTCAAGTAATTGCAACTTTATTGACGAATTGCTTTGTAACTGCCGGGAGAGGCGGTGTTCCTCCTTCCGGAGCAAACTGCAGCGGTTGCTATTATAGTTGCGACCCAAAGGTTTGCGGCAATGGTAAGTATGTGATGAATCACACATGAAAACATTCGCATTTATACAGAATAATTTTAATCATCTAATAATAACAAATTTTAAACGAGATAAATTTTTTTTTATTTTTCATTATAAACTTTCGGGAGCTCGAGAATCAATTTTCTGATCATGAAGAGGTGTTTTTTCAATTTTCAGTATGTAGTGTTCTGAAGTTTTAGAAAAGTTTTCTAGAAGTCGATTTTTACGGTCCCTTTTTAAAAAAATCCAAGAAAAACTCACAGATGTTTTTTCATCAAATGGAAACTTTGTAGATAGTTTCGCCTCAAAACATAGATTTTTTTTTCATTTGAGCCACCCTAAAAGAGATGGAGATTAGAATTGCTATACTCAAGGAATAAGAAATCATTCTCTGAGAGTTAAAAAATGCTCTGATTAAGTATTCGCTATATTTTTCTGAGATAGTAATAAATATTAATAATTATTTCACAGGCGGCGGCAAAGGTGGTCCCAATGGTACACCCGCTAAAAAACCCGGTCAACCCGGTGGACCCGGTCGCTAGGATACTTGAGGGGAATGCAGGAAACCTCCATCACTGATATAGATATGTATTATGTTGACGGAGGTGACGCAGCTTGCTTACAAGTTGCTTTATTGTTTCAATAAAATTGAAAATGTTACTGAGTAGCGTTTGTTTTATTAAAAATTCCTATTTTTCACGTTTCCCATTCCTATAAACTTCTTTCAATTAATATATTTGAATATAACTTGATATATTTTCAATAAGGAATTAGTAGAAACTTTATGTTAGCCGATTTAAAAAAAAAAGTGTTTTCTTTTCATTCATACAGCGTACGTATATTATAAATGTCACAGTCCAAAATAAATTCACATATTTCTATTAAGCAATAAGTAGTCAATTAGAAGATCCTTCCCACCTTTTTCGTTTATGAATCCAGGCATACCACAAAAGGAATATTGTCAACAATAGTTTCTGTTGAAAATGTTGAAAATACTGCACTTGAATTTTCCTCTAATCGACACACTAATACTTGGGTTTTCTATTTGAAATCGATCAATTTTCAACCAGAAATAGAATATTTCAATTTTCGGTTAAAAAAATCAATTCCAAACAACAAAAAATCGAATTTTCAGCAAAATAAATAGAGTAGTATTCAATGATGATTTGAGCACTTTTAAAATCTTTCGAAACCTTTTAAATTTTTCAATCTGTCTTAATCAATTAAAAAATTTTAAAGGATCGTGAAATCTCATAAATTTTTTTGAAATTCCTTGAAATCATTTGCAATTCCTCATTAATTTTTAACATGCTGAAATTACTTGAAATCCTTAGTGTCCCATTGAAATCTCTTAAAATATTTTTCAGTCCATAGAAATCATCTGAAATTCCTTGAAATGTTTTAAAATGTTTACAAACAAAAAAGATTAATTTTTGTCAATAAAAAAAAAATAATTTTTCAACAAAAAATTAAATAGTTAAATTTTTAGATGAAAAAATTGATATCCACTAGTAACTGGAGTAAATACATTTTCATTATGAAAAAAAATTATCTTCAATGAAAAAAAAACAACAAATTTTCAACAAAATAGTTAAAGTTTCAACTGGAATAGTTAAATTTGCAGTGAAATCACATTAATTCTCAGCCTAAGAAAAAACGAATTTTCAACAAAATAGCTAATTTTTCAACCAAAGTGATGAATTGTCAATTTCAATGATTAATTTTGAACCAAAAAATTAAGTTTTAACAATAGAGTTTAACTTTCAACCAATTCATTGCATTTTCATTGAAAAAATAAATAAATTCGTAACGAAAAATGTAGCAATTGATATTTCAACCAAAGAAGATTTTAATGTTCCATCAACAACAGTTGAATTCATACAAAAAGACAAATTTTCGACAACATAGTTGAATCCTCAACCAAAAAAGATTTCAACCCTCCAGATGCGGATTCTTTTTCTGTCGCGAATTTTCGTTTTTCCGTTTCGATGATTCAGCTATATCACTTTAAGTATCTTAAATTAATTAGCTAATTTAGTAATTCAACTTATTACTTAAATAACTAATAATTTAACTAAATAATTAAAACTTCACTGTTTCAACTAATTTAAAACAGGTAAATCGCGTGGTACCATACGGTACCGCCACCAAACATTTGAAATCTTAATAAAAAAAAAGATGAAATTTCTGCGGAAAGTGATGAATTTTTAAACCAAAAAGACGAATTTTTAACCAAAAAAAATGTTCTGTCGTGAAAGAACAAAAATTATAGACAATTTATAATTTCAAGGGAAAAATAATTTTTAATTAAAAATAAAAGTTTTGAGGATTATTTGCTTTAAGGTCATATGAATAAGTTTTTCCTAAGTTTCTCGAGAAAATTCAAAACGATTTTTGAAGATTTCAAATGAGTCGAAAAAGTATCTAGAAAATTTTAAAGAATTTTTTTTATTCTACAGGATCTTAATAAATTTAAGGAAAAAGAGTCCGTTTAAAAGATTTTTGGACTATTTGTCTGATATTCTGGAATATATTTTTAACTGATCTAAATCATTCCTCAAATTGCTTTAAAATCTTTCGGATTCGTTTTTGACGATTTTGAACATTTTTTTCACTGTTTTAAAATATTATTAAATGCTCTCTTCAAATTCATTTTTCAAAATGAAGAAACACTTTAGATATTTTAGAAAAACTTAAGAATTGTACTTCGAAATCTTCAAAAATCTACTTTTTCTTTTAAGTTTTTCGAAATCTTTTCAAATTTTATATTATTTTTGGAATTTTTAAAAAAGTTCTGAATATATTTCAAAATTATTGGAATTTTCCCCAATATTTTTAGAAAATTCTGCAAAATTAAAAAAATTGCATTAAAAAAATTTAAATTCATCAAAAAGTGACATTTTTAACAAAACAGTTAAATCCATGAAACAAAAAAGATTCATTTTCAGCCAGTTGTACTTTTAATACGAAAATATGAATTTTCAAAAAAAAAAAGTTAATTTTGAACCCAATAATTGAATTTCCAACCAAATAATTGAATGTTTCATAAAGAAGATTAATTTTTTACCAAAAAGACACATTTTTATTTCAAATGATGAATCTTCAAAAAAACAAGTGCATTTTTAACAAAGTTGTTCAACTTTTAACCAAGTAATTGAATTTTCAACCAAAAATGATGAGTTCTCAACGGAACATATAATAATTAATAATTATAGTGAAAATTATTAAAAATTTCAAATCAAAAAGATTTAAATTCCTCCTAAAAGCTGATTTTTTAACAAAATAGTTGAATCCATTGCAAAAGAAATTTTGATTTTAATCCAAACATTTGCAATTTTAATAAAAAAAGATGAAATTTCTATGTAAGAGATGAATTTTCGAAACAAAAAGACGAATTTCCATCGAAATTGTTTATTTTGCAACCAAAAAATATTTTCTACTTTTAACTAAAAGAAAATTATAGGCAAATTATAATTTAAAGAAAAAATCATTTTCAATTTAAAATAAAAATTACGAATGACTATTTTCTAATTTTCTTTATTTATTTGCTTTAAGGTTATATAAATATAATTTTCCTAATTTTCTCGAAAAAATTCAAAAAGATTATGAAAGATGTCAAGTATGTCAAAAAAGAATTCAGACAAGTTTAAAAAAAATATTTTTCCCTCACAATAGTTAACACAATTTTTGGAAAATTTTGAGACGGTTTGAAAGAGATTTGGGACTTTTTAGCGCTTGAAAAAAATATAAAGACATTTTATAAATTTTCAAAAATCTTTCCAACTTTTAAGATATTTTTAATCTATTCAAAATTTCTAAATATAGTTAAATAGATTCGAATTATCCCTAAAATTGTCTTAAAATTCTCGAATTCCGATTTTAACCATTTTGCAAATCTTATGTTTTTCAATCTTTTCAAATATTCTCTTAAAATTAGTTTTTCAATCTTGAAACTTTTCAGAATCTTTAAAAAATTTCCAAATTTTATTTCTAAATCTTCCAAAAGGCACGTTTTGTTTTGAGTTTCTTTCATCCTTTTCAAATTTTAAATATTTTTGTAATTTTAAAAAAACTTATAAATATTTATTGAAATGATTCGAATTTTTCCTAAATATTTGAAAAAGTTCTGCAAAATATTTCG
>CAKNYM010048313.1:0-25492 GCA_932195095.1 Andricus curvator | reverse complement strand
ATTCGAATTTTTCCTAAATATTTGAAAAAGTTCTGCAAAATATTTCGGAATCTTTCATAAATCTTTTTGAATATTCTCTTAAAATAAACTTTGTAAAATCAAAAATCATTAAAAATTTTCCCAAAAATCTGAAGAACATTTGTTTTATTCTCTTGACACCTTTAAAAATTCTTAAGAATTTCCTCAATTTTTTGTTTCGAATCTTCAAAATTCTACATTTTGTTTTACATTTGTTGATAACAATAAATTTTATTATCTCAAAACCTTTCGAAATCCTTAAAAAGCTTCGAAATTTTATTTCAAAAGTAAAAAAATCTACATTTTGCTCAACACTTTTTGAAATATTTAAAAATTTTTTATTAAAATTTTTAATTTGAAATGCTACAAAAAATTGAAAAATTGCCTTGAAATCAAAGCTTAAATAATAATTAAGACATTCTAAGTTTTTGCCCATAATTTCATTTTTTTCATCTCTTTTGAAAGTGTGAAAGACTTGACAAATTGAAGTGCGGTAGCGAAATGTTAAGAAGATAATTTTTTCTTCTTCAATTATAAAAAAAATATTTATAATTAAAATGTTCTCTTTTATCAATAATGTTTAGGTACATATAGAAATAAATTTTAACAAGGGGTTATGAATGGAATCCTTGGACATTTTTTAAAACATTCGGTAGAAAAGTTAAAAACAGTATTGTTGTTTTCATTATCAAATTATCCTTTACAAATTAATTATTTTCTTTTTGAAATAAATGTTTACAACCACCACATATGGCTTTTTGATGAGCTCTTCTGTCGTTGTAAACATCTAAAATACATTACGATTGCTTGAAACTCGAAATTATTTGTTCTGAACCTTGTTCAAATTATGAATATTTTTATTTCAAAATACCAATGTTTGGTGTAAAGCGGTGATGTAATCCAAAATTTTTCAAAAATTATAAACTTTTAAATTCGAATGATTTTGTTTTAAAAACTCATTTTCATTGCACAACGCTAACATAACAGAAAATTAATGAAAATTGCAAATATTGATGAACGTTTTTGTTTAAAAATGCTAATTTCCAGTCAAAAAGACTAACTCAACCTAAAACTTTCAAAAATTTCAAGTGGTCTTGGATCCTTGATGATTTTATACTAAAGTTCATTATTAAAAATACTAATTTCCAGTTTTCTAATATTTAAAAAATTTTAATTTAAGATATAAAACCACTTTAAGTAATGAGAAGCCAATCAGGTTTTTAACAACAATGATTATGTGTTTTCCAGGACACAGAAAATCAAGTAAAAAATGAAAAAAAGGACATGAAAAACTAATGAATTGAACTAATTAATTTGAAACCCATTTTTTAGATAGGACTTCCGTCCACAATCGCGCGTTACGCGCGCAGGTAATTTTTCGGTTTGAGGGGAAAAATAATTTTTAATACAAAATAAAAATTTCGAATAACTACTTTCTATTTTTAGGTTTATTTGTTTTTAGGGTTATGAAAATATAATTTCCCAAAAATTCTTGAGAAACTTTAAAAAGATTTTTGAAAATTATATATATCGAATCAAAATTTCAAAACAAAAATCTTTAAATCAGTAGTTGAATTTTTTAACAAAAAGATGATTCCTCGACGACAATTGTAATAGTTGATATTTCAATCCAAAAAGATTTGTAGTTCAAATAAAAAACAGTTTCAATCATCCAAAAAGGACAAAGTTTGAAAAAAATGGTTGAATGCTCAACCAAAAAAGAATAAATTACAACCAGTTGTGATTTTAACCATAAAAATTAAATATTTTCCAAAAGAGACGAATTTTTCACCAATAAGATTAATTTTCTACCAAAAAGACGAATTTTCAACTAAAATTATGAATCTGCGACCAAAAAAATGACTTTTTAACAAAGTAGTTCAACTTTTTACCATGTAGTTGAATTTTCAACCAAAAAATATTAATTTTCAACGAAAATTGTAATAGATGATATTTCAATCCAGAAAGATCTTAATTTTGAATAAAAAACAGTTGAATTCGTTCACAGAACGAATTTTCAACAAAACTAGAGCCTCATACGCTCGCTCCGCGCGCGACCAATTTATTTACATGTATTTATTTTATTTGGAAATTAATTTCAATAAAATACCATGAAATTAATTTTTACTTCAATAATTTTGATTTTTACACGGCTTCGCATGGATACCATCTCACGATGCAGAATAAATAATCCTGTAAAAAATTGAGCCTATTCGTTGAAAAATAGGCAGACTCTAAATTTTTTACTCAAAATTGTTTAAATAATTAATAATTCTTGTAAATTTACAAAACATAGTAAGGAGACACCGGAAAGATAATCTTAGTTGACTCCGCAAACAAATTGTTCTGAATGTGTTCATGAAAATTGTTTAAATAATTAATAATTATTGTAAATTTTCAAAGTATCATAGGAAATAGGTATTTGAAAAACATTCTTTATTGAGTCCGTAAACAAATTGAGCAAAAAAATTATATTTATATTTATATTTATATATATATTTATTTATACAAATTTAAAAAAATAGCCAAACTCTTGATTTGTTTATCAAAATTGTTTAAATAATTATTCATTCTTTGAAATTTGCAGAGCATTATAGCTCTGCAAAGATATTCTTACTTTATTCTATAAAAAATGGAGCCTATTCGTTAAAAAATAACCAAACTCTCAGTTTTTAAATTAAAATTGTTTAAATAATTGAAAATTATTGTAAGTTTAGAAAGCAACATAGATAACAGTCACCGAAAAGATATTGTTAGTTGAATTCGTAAAAAAATTCAGCCTATTTGTAGAAAAACAGCCAAACTCTGAATATGTGTATGAAAATTGTTGAAATAATTAACACTTATTGTAAATTTGCAAAGTAACATAGGAAAGACTTATTTTTAATACATTCTTTTAGGGTCTGTAAACCAATTGAGCCAATTCGTTAAAAATAATGATATTACAAATAATAATTCTTGTAAATTTACAAAGAGGCATATAAAATAGTCATCGAAAAGACATTCCTAGTTGACTCCGTAAACAAATTCTGCCTATTCCTTGAAAAATAGACAAACTCTGAATATTTTTAGGAAAATTGTTAAAATAATTAATAATTATTTTATACTTGCAAAGTATCGTAAAAAATATTTATTGGGAATACATTCTTTCTTGATTCCCTAAACTAATTGTTCCTATTCGTTGAAAAATGACCGGGCGCTTAATTTGTTTATGGAAATTCTTGAAACAATTATTAATTCTTGAAAAGCCAAACTCTAAATATGTTTATGAAAATTGTTAAAATAATTAATAATTATTATATATTTGCAAGCTATCGTAGAAACGAATTATTGGAAATACATTCTTTCTTGATACCCTAAACTAATTTATCCTATTCATTGAAAAAAGGCCAAGGTCCTTCTGAAAAGTTAAACAAAAATGTAAAGTTGGTTTTTAAATTAAAAAATTAACAAAATTTATTATAAAAAATCCAAACACAATTAAAAAATAAATAGTACTCAAAATTTCGAAAGTTTCAAACATTTTGAAATATAAATGAACTATGACTAAAACGTTAAATCGAAAATGAATTTTTCAAAATACGAATAAAATATTTAAAATGTTAATTAAAAGCCTTATTTTAAAAAAATGCGTGAAAGGAATCGTATATATACCGAAGTATAAATGCATATACTTCCACTAAGCTTCTTATGAAAACAAACATCTCGAGTTCAAATAAACACAGATCGCCCACCGTCGCTGAGATCTCCTTATGGTTAACTAAGTAACGGTAACGGTAACTAAAGGACGAATACCAACTTTCAAAGATAGGATAGTTGAATGCTCAACCAAAAAAAAAAATAATTATAAACCAAAAAGGTAAATTTTCTGCAAAAAGATACAAATTTTCAACCAAACAAGTGAATTTTTAACAAAGTAGTTTAACTTTTAACCTAGTAATTGAACATTTTAACGAAACGATGAATTCTCAATGAGAAATATAATAGTTGATTTAATTTCAGTGAAAAAGACGAAACAATTCTTCAACAACAAAAATTTTAATTTTATACCAAACAGTTCTAATTGAAATAAAAAAAAATTTCACAAAAAGAGATAAATTTTCACACCAAAAAGGAGGAATTTAAACCAAAATAGATTTTTCAGTCGAGAAAGAAAAAATTTTCAAGGCGAATCATGATTTGAAGGGAAAAATAATTTTTAATGAAAAATAAAAGTTTTGAATAACTAATCTTCAAGTTCCTTTGTTTATTTGCTTTAAGGTTATATGAATATAATTTGTCTATGTAAGACTTCTGAACGCTTAAAAAAATTAAAAAAATATTTTATAAATTTTTGGCAATCTTTCAAAGTTTTAAAATATTAGTATCCTCTTCAAAACTGCTGAAATGCATGAAAAGCTTTTAAACTGGCTCAAATTATTCCTAATCTCCTAATCTTCTGGATTCACTGCTGATAGTTTTGGAAATCTTTAATAACGTTTTAAAATATTTCCTTAGAAATAATCTGTAAAAAATAAAGAACCACTTTAAATATTCCCAGAAATCTTAAGAAAATATTTCATGAATATTTCTAAAATTTTGTAACCTTACCCAATTAAAAAAGTGGTGCTTTGAAATATTCCACATCCTTTTCTGAAATTTTAGAAAATCATTTTCAATGTTTTGAAATATTTTCTTGAAATTAATTTTTCAAAATGAAAAATCAATTAAAATTTTTCCTGGAAACTTAAGGAAAAATTTCCATTGTCTTAAAACCTTCGAAAATACTTAAAAAGCTTCAACATTTTATTTAAAATCTTCAAAAATCTACATTTTCTTTAAAATGTTTTGAAATCTTTTCAAATTTAAAATTATTTTAAAATCTTTTTCAAACTTTTATTACTGGAATATCTTTTTAAATAATTCAAAGTTCTCGTAAAAAAATTTTAAATACTTTAAAAATTTTTTAAATTGTCTTGTAATCTTCCAAATTCTTTTTTGAAATATTATAAAATCTTCAAAGCATGAAATTAATCTTATCAAATGAAATCTAAATCATTTTGAATGCTTCTAGAAATCATATTATGGTTACCGGTAATTTTTTGTCCATAATTTCATGCTTGTTATCTCTTTGAAAGTATGAAAAAGGTTACAAGTTATAATGTGGTAGCAAAATTTTAAGAACAGAATTATTTCTCAATATTAAAAAACAATTGCAATTTATATTTTCTCTTTTATTAATAATGTTTAAAAACGGATCATAAACGTGGCGTTGGGCAATCAAAGATGCTTCTTTTTGATTTTCCACAAAGCATTCTTTATTGACAGAAAAACCCCTTTCGACTGCAGCGTTGCCATGTGATAATATAAGAACCATTTTCACGAAAATCTTCAAGATTTTTAATTCATCTTTCGAGCCGAGAATTTTCATCCACAGATGATCAAGACGTGTTTCTTTTCGGGAAAAATTCGTCATTTCATTCTTGACATTACCGATTTGGATAAATCTGGAATACTCGTGGGAAATAGATTCAGCGATGCTGGCAAACAAAAGATTCTTTCCGACAAAGATTTCGAGCGCTCGTTTCAAACGCTTTTCTCCTCCAATTCCAACTATGGCTAGATCAACGCACGTTATTGCTCTTGCCAAAGAATATTTCAATGGAGACCGGTCAAAAAGTTTGGATATGAAAACTTGGAAGCATTTTTTACAATCTTGCTGGAATAGAAGAATGTCTTTCTGCGAATTTTTTTTGATCTTTGGATTTCAAAAATTTCCTTTTGCCGAAACCTACCTCAACGTCTTTGGTTATCTTGAGATTTTTATCATCATTCATATCGATGTCTTTGATGGGGGTAGTGTCCAAAACTTCTTTCTTCACGATGCGAGTCATTGTAGTATGAACGATCTGATACAAAGCAATGTAAAGAAATGTAGCCAATGGCTTATCACTTTGAAATTCATCAAGAAATGGTTCGATTTCTCGTGCAAACATTTCAAAGAATGCCAGTTTCGCAGGAAGGAGATCGTCTTTCACCAATTTTCGTACAATTTAGAAACTTTTGCACTTTGGCTGTTCCTTTTTTGGTCGATTTTCAAAAGAGTCGAAGTATTTTTTGATTGATTCCAAAATCAACGAAATTCTCTGCGGAACAGGTGAATTTCCAAGCCATCTGTTGTTGCGAAATTTCAATGGAAACTGCAGGCAATTTGTATTCCGAATGAAATCTCTTCGGCGAGCAGGAACGTCCTTGAAGAAATTGTACAAAGCTCTGGAAAGATCAACCAAATTCCAATTAGTTGCTGTCATTCCAGTTTTGAAAGCACCGTGAAGAGTGTGAGTCCCACATGAACCAAAATCCAAAAGTTGGGGGTCATCTTTTTCAGGTCTCAACTCAGCAGAAAGTAATTTCAAAACTTTGAAATTAACATTAGGACCATCCATGGAGATTTGCAGAATATTTAACGTCTCGTTATCAATAAAAGCTTCTTTTAAACATTTGAAAATATCATTGGCTTTAGCACTTCTCAAAAATATAGAAGTGAATTATCGCGTTTTGACCTCGTTCTCTTGTGAATCCCAATTTCTCACTGTGATGTCCATTTGCTGCGATTGGGTGTATTTATTCAGAGATTCGTCGAAACCAACCACGTAAAAGTCACAGTTTTTGATGTTCTCGTTAAGTTCAGATAGAAAATAAGGACCTAAGCCAAATGTTACGCCGTAACAAATCTTATCTTTCTTCACTTTTATATTTTCCACAATTTTAATATCAGGGAAAATTGCTTTCATCAAAATGCAGTCACTTTCAGCATCGCGAAGGGAACGATGCGTAATTACAGCTTGCAAAGACCAGCTTATCTCAGCTACAGTCGTGAATTTGTTCATAAGAAAGAAATCAAGCGTCTTTTTTTTGATGATCATCTGGGAGGAGCTGAGAAGCTCAGCATTGCGTTGAGTCTGCTTGAGTTTTTTTCAATCCGTTTGAAGATCGATCATCGACGAGTGGATTATTTGCAGATTTAGAGGTCGAAGGTTCTGAATTTTCTGGTTAGCGGTTTCATCTTCTGGTGACGGTGCTGTACGGCGGATGGTGTCTCTGATTTCGGTGCTGGGTTCCGTGGGCGGGCAGGCGGTGCTCCTTCGCCTGCGCTGGTTAACACCTTAATTGCGGCCGCCGCCTTGGAACGCCGTCGAGTCTCCCTCTGCCGTTTGTTCAAGGCCATCCACCCAGTTTTTAAAAGGACGATTCGTTAAAGTGCCCGGAGAAACACTGGATGAATTTCCCTGGTACAAATGGCTCACATACGGAGCTTCTCCCTGCCTTTAAATAAAAACTGTACACCAAGTATCCAAAAGGTCAACCTGTGAGGGATCCGGGATCAATACTAGGGTGGGTGTTCCAAATCCGTGGGTTACGTATAGCGAATAGCTCCTTAAAAGTACGCCGAGGGGCCTTGAGTAGGAACTATTCGTCTGCGATGAGTAACTACCTATGTGGCAGATCGACTTTGGTGTGCCGCTCGACATTGTCAAGATGTTTCACAGTCTTTGAAAGGACTGAGTCTTGTTAAAATGTGATTTCAGACCAGAACAATGCCGTTACACTGGTAACGGAATTCAGTAGGAGTGAATTTGGCCCTAGCGTAGGAGATATTGTAACGTTCCTTGTGAGCATCTCTCTGCATCAAGACGGCACCCATGCCGATGGCGCTGGCTTCCGTCTGAAGAATGATTGGCAACGTCAGATCCGGTCGGCTGAGCGGAGTTGGGTTTCAGGAGGCTTCTTTCAGTGCCTCGAAGGCTGTTTGTATTTCTGAAGTCCATCGGTAGGTCTCTTTTGAGACAAGAGCGTTGAGAATGGCTTCCACATGACGAGGCTGGGGATGATTTCCATCCAAAGTGACTACGTGGCCCAAATAGGCTAGGCTGGATTGGCCGAAATTACATTTCTGCGGGGAGCAATTCTCCCAGGAATCAGAGTACACGATAATATCATCCAGGTAGGCTATGCAGAAGTCGCTTTAGTATCCGGCCAGTTCTGGAATGTTCCGTGGGTGTTCTTCAAGCCGAAAGGCACCATCCGAAATTGGTACTGGCCGCCATCAGGGTTTGAAAACGCCGTGTATTCACGGGCTTCCAGCATCAAAGAAATTTGCCAGTACCCGCTTTTCAGTTCCAAGATTGTACAGATTCTGGATTTTCGGAGATCCTTGAGGATCTCATGGATCCTGAGCATTCATTGTGGTGCATCCACTGTTTGCTCGTTTAGGCGACGGAAGTCGATGCAGAACCGGTATGCGTCCTGCTATTTGGTGGGGATCATGATGGCTGAACTCCAGGCTGAGGTGGCTGGTTCTATGATTCCATCCGCCAGCATCTCGCAAAGTTGTTCGTCTATAAAGCTCTTCCTGAGTTCCGAGTAACGTCGTGAAGCTTCATGGAGCGGTCGAGGGTTGGATAGCTGGATATCGTGTTGCACGGCAAGAGTTTGGTGGAGTTGACCCCCTTGATGAAAACCGGAGGCATACAGGTGCAGTGTTTTCTGTAGGCGTTCTATGTGCTCCGTTGGTATAGTGGGCCAGAAATTAAACTCCAGGGTAGCGGATTGAATTTGCGGGAGGCCTGGCAGAGGCACTAGGTAAATCCGTTGCCTTTTCGTAGTGCCGAGGTATAAACTGTCCGTTCGGTGTTCGTGATGGACGTCGTGATTCTTTAACCAGGTGCGACGAAGGGTGAGGTCCACCCGCACTTCGTCACTCGCGAAAATTAGCCATGAGTATTCTCATTCGCCCAGCCGTGGTGATAAGGAAAGACATCCTCAAAGTTTCATCGTTGTCCCATCAGCGGCTTGTAGTGCGTAGCTGGGTCCAGGACGTAGGTTGCTTCGTTTCTCTTCTGTGATGATATCGTACCTGACGAAATTCTCTGAAGTGCACAAGTCTATTTCTGCCACGACATCGCGATTTTCAAGGCGAACACGCGTTCGTGGCAGATTTTTGTTTGTTGAGTAAAAAGAATCTAGGACTGGTGTGGAGGTGGAGCCGGGGCGGTGGCGATATTTTTTTCGGCCCCCCAGGCTCGCCAATTTTCCGATTGCTGCGGGTTTGTAGTGCGGTAGGCAGACTGGAGGTGGCCTCTCGTGGTTTCTTCGATGGAACTAATGTTAGGTTACTCCTTCCTGAGTGTGCAATCCGATTCATCCCGTCCCGCTTGGGTTGCGAAATCCAAAAGCGTGGTGAACGTGGTGAGGTTTCGAGCCTGAACCAATCTGCGAATCGTGGGTTTGGTTAATTCCAACAATAAAAATGTTAGTTGTTGATCGTTAATCATCGAGCAGATTCGCTGCGCTAGCAGATATTGCTCTTGCAGAAAAACTGCCACACTTTCCCTTTCCGCTTGTTCCCTTGAGTAAAGGGCGATGTGTAGGTACATCAGTTTGATGACACTGTCAAATCTAGCAAAATTAATTGTCAAAAATGATGTGTGCCAATAATTTTGCAATTTTTACCCTTAAAAAAGATATTTTGGGATATTTACGTGGGCTTATTCTTTAAAACTGTGTGGGGAGGAGTATGAACACGCTCCTGTCCCCTTTTTATTGTTTTTAAAGAGCATAAAAAACTGCTTATTTCAACATTTTTTGATAATAGTCGTCGTTTTTTCTCTAATCGTCAAAAATGCTACAGAAATATCGAAAATTCTAATTTTGAGTCTAAGCCACACGAGATAAAGAAATGAGTCAGAAGAAAGCATTTTTTCTGCTCTCATAATGGCTTAAAAACTTGCCTTTAACCATTTTTTGATAGGACCTCTCTAATTCCAAAAGTGAAATTTTCCTAATTACTAGTGATATTCTACTATTTCAATCAGAGAAAAGTATGCCACTAAAGATTATTAGAAAATTACAAATTCGAATAGACGACGTATTCCCTAATTCGAAAGTGGAAAACTACTCATCACTTAGTAGAAATATGTATATGAATTTATTTTGGATTGTGGCAATTATAATAGACGTACGCTGTGTAAATAAAAAATACCCTTTTTCAAAAATCGGCTCGCATGTAGTTTCTACGAATTGCTTGGTGGAAATATATCAAGTTATATTTAAAGCTGCATATATTAATTAAAAGAAGTTTATAGGTATAGGAAACGTGAAAGGTAGGAATGATTAATGAAAGAAATGCTATTCTGTAATATTTTCAATTTTATTGAAATAATAAAGCAACTTGTAGGCAAGCTGCGTCACCTCCGTCAACATAATACGTATCCATATCAGTGTGGGAGGGTTCCTGCATCCTCCTTAAGTGCCCTAGGCAGGGGGACAAAAGCAAGGACCCCCGCCAATCTAAAAGTATATAATTTTTTAAATTAATGAACATGTTTTATATGAGAATCAAAGTTTTAATGTAAAAACGAGGTAACGAAATTCTGTTATGCTTACGCATTTTTTCCGGCATTTAGGGAGATCAGGAATATCAGCTAGGTTGCCTCTCGTCAATAAAGTTACGATTACTTCAAAAATAAAATATATTTACATTAATTTCCTATATTATCTTTTTTGGGAATAGGGTAATGATATCAATAGGTGGACGCCCTTAAATAGTGGACTTGTTCCTAAAATCCTCGTCTGACTATATGAAATAAGAAAATTAAAAATATCAAACTTGTGTCTTATACTTTCGTGGATCAGAGTTAAACTTGTGCAAATTATATTCCTATTGGACGGTGGTTTATCAAGACAAAATTTCTTCAGTTGGACGAATGTTTAACAAAGGGGAGGGTGTGAAATGTTTGGATTTTGTGTGGGCAGGCTCTTTTTCAGATGCATTTAATCATTTCGGCAATGTTTATAATCAATTATGAATGGCTGAATGAGAAACTGTTTAAAATGTCTAGAATGCAGATGAATGCATTTTAGTTTGTCCGGAATCGCTTTTTATACAGCTGAACTGGCTTAAGTGGCTCACTATTGATGTCTTGGCCCCATTACATATTTTAAAGTTCAGAAATTTTCAACTAAGTCTGGACTGAACTAAATCAGATTTATTCATTTGTGTATTTTATAAATATCACTTACCTAGTAGTATCAACGAGAATGTAACTGCTCGACTCATGATGCAAAATTAAAAAAGTTAAACACAGCTTTTCTGGATCTGAATATTCAGACAATGATGAGAAAGCTCATTTAAATGGTCGTATTTGTACCCCACAAGGTGAACGTAATGCAGTATTCTCCCACCAATCACACCACCATCTCTCACCAAAAAAAGTAGACATTAACTTTTTTGAATAGATTCGATTTTCTCAACCAATCAGATATGAAGATAAAGCGCAAGGGGATAAAGATTTTTGATGTGGTGGGGGAACTCACCCAACGCGCTTCCCAATCCCAGACTTTAGCGACAGGTGGGAGGGTACTGTATATGCCACGAACATATTTTCAAAGTTTCATATGATACAGCATGACAATTCAATTTTCAAGTTATACAAACCTAGCAAAAAACAGAGTATGTTTAGACGGACTATAATCTAAGGTACGGAAAAAATAAGCATTGCATCAAGAAGCTGTCAGTGTGAATTAGATTAAAGTGCTTCATCCCGCTTTTTCAGAAATCAAAAAGAAAGATGAATGGACAAATGTTGTTGAAGAATCGAAAATTAAAAAGGACACCACACAAAATTTATGGAAAAAGCCTCTCAGTGGATTTTACTGAAACTTATGTATTTTGTAGTTTATGAAGCTAGAAGAAATTTCTCAAAAGGACTTGGACTAAATTTCCTTTAGCCATTTTTGGCATAGTCATTGTTTTTCTTTTAGTCTGCAAAATGAGTCAAGAGAACGAATTGTTGCTCCTTTTGAAAAGGCATACAAAATTGCCCTTGACCATATTTGATCGGACCTCTATGAATCGAAAAGTCAAATTTTCCTAATTACTGTTGAAAGATTTCCTATTTCGATAGTGGAAAACTATGCTGACTGGAAATATATTAATTTATTTAGGGCTTTATATATATTTTAATTAATTGAAAGATGGGTTTAGAAATGGAAAGCTGAAACTTTGGCGTTTTTGTGAAACTTGTAAATTGTTGACACAACCTCTAACAACATACCGTATTTACGCAATAAGTTATGAGCGTCTACGTGTAGCGAGATTTCGGAACAAATTGGCCAGTCATATAGCAATCCTTCACAGCTGTAAATAAAATATTTATTTTATGAATCTTCACTAGATCTGACTGAAGAAAACAAGGTTGATCTGTTTGCAAACAACAAAACCGTACATTTCTTTATAAAATATTTCTAAATTAAACAATAATTGTTATCTTCTCGTAACCTATCCTCACGTGAATTCGTGTATAATTATTTGAAAATAGCTAAAATATATTCATTTTTCTCATCAAATTTTGAAAAACAATTAACCAGTTTTATTGGACAATAAAGCATGATCCAGAATTGTTATTTTTATATGATAGACTAAAATAACCAAGTCTTGTTAATCCTCAAGAAAGAATTTTTGCTTATTAAATTGGTTATAACAGCAAACTATTTTGTATGTATGTATGTATGCATGTATGTGTGTGCGTTTTCGTGCCTGATGTAAGGAAAAATACTGAAAACACTGAGAAAGATATTCATCATAACGTTGCTATCGAAAATTTTCTGAAAAAGTCCTATACCACAGACCGCTATACCACAGACAAATTTTAATTTTACGTAATATTGAGGTTTTTGACAATTTAAGATTTTTTTATAAATCATCATCAATCGGTAACCTAAAATACTCAGTGATTTCTCAACTAATTTTCAATTGTTTAAAAAATTTCAATTTGTTTCAACGTTCATGATTATTCTTAGAAATCAAAGTAGCACCTAAAAATATTTTAATATTTTGAAAAGTGGCAAAATAAAATATTTCAACAAACTAAAATTGTTTAAATAATTTTGATTTGTTTAAACTTTCAAAAGTATTCTTAGAAAACAAGTTAGTACTTAAAAATAATAAGTCTGTCGAAAATTTGGTGAAATAAATCTCTTCACCGTTTTTTTCTCAGTAAACTATATATCTGAACAAAGAATTGTGAAATTATTTAAACAAATGATTGCATTGTAATCATTGATCACAAAATTCATAACGTACAGAAAATACATGTCTTTTGCGACTTAGATAAAAAAGTCGAATGTTTAAACGAATTAAAATTATTTAAACAATTGCGAATTGGTTCAAAAATTACTGGCTATTTTTAAATCCCCGATTTATGATGATTTATGCACAACAATTTTAAGAGCGATATTAATCCCAAACATATAATGATCAAAGATTTATTCCTTCTATCCATATTGAAGCTCCTACTAAATTATTGAATTTCAAAAATCATGATGTACAATTTTAAAATTGATTACGATTTTTAACGACTTAGATTCAAGATCCTAATTTAAGAATGCTTCAATTTTTAAACGAAGTTTGGAATATGTAATTTTTGATGCTTCAAGTTTGAATTGAATGATTTTAAAGGTTTCCAATTAGAAAGCATATACTTTTCAACGGTTTTGGGATAATATAAATTTAAAGGTTCATAATATTCAAAATTCTTTAATTTTTAACGATAAAAATGACAGTGATTTCTTTTGGACAGAAATCACGTTTTTTACTAAAAATCCCTATCCAATCACTTTGAATGTCACTTGATAATACATGATATGATACTTATTAATCATATTTAGAATTTTTGAAATATCTATAATTTAAATTTATAATCATAGTTTTGGATTCAAGATTGTAAAACAGTTTAATTTTTGAGGCCTCGAAACAAATTTTTTTTTTCATCAAAAGCAAGGAGGTACACAGTAGGGCGGAGTGGAAATGATCAAATTAGTCCAATCATTTAAGCTGAACGAAAGATATTTGTGGGTTGACATCCGAAAAAATGTTTAAAAAAAATTGAAATCGGTTAATATCTTCTGTTCTCTATTTTGATTTGATAATTCAAATTTTTGAAAATTCGAAAAATTTCCCTATTACTTCAAAATTTATGTAAATTTTCTTATATGTATAGTTTTTGCTAGTGAATAATAATAAAAAATTATGAATCAAAAAAAATTTTGTTGATCAATTGAAAATTTTCTGAAAATCGCCAAAGAACATGTTTTTTTAGATTGAGTCCTATGCACACAGTTTGAAAAAAGTTGAATATTTTGAACCTGAAATTTCTTCAGCTTGAATCAAAGAAATATGCTATTATTTTGTTTTTTCGAACAAAAAATTTTTAGTGATTTTTTAAGCGTTCAAAAATGGTCAGTTTTACGTTTTTTGAGCAATTTTGACGACTTTTGACTTCGAAAATTTTTTATTTTTTGAAAAAACAAAATAATAGCATATTTCTTTGATTTAAGATAAAGAAATTTCAGGTATATATTCAACTTTTCCAAAACTCTGTGCATAGGACTCAATAAAAAAAAAACATGTTTTTTGGCCATTTTCGAAAAATTCTAAATTGAGCAATTTTTTTTTTTATAATTTTTTATTATTATTTACTTTCAAACATTTGGATATCTTAGGGGAATAAAATCTTTCAAATAAAATTAATGTAAATACCATATTGCTTTAAATATGAAACACTCTAAATTTCTAAGATTTCAAGATTTTCTACCAAAGAGATGAAATTTCAACCTAACTTTGACTTTAAGTTTATGTTTTTGAAATTTTCTTTTCACAAATTAATTTTTAACCAAAAAGACGAATTTTCAAAAAAATAGTTGAACTTTTAACCAAATAGTTAAATTTTCAAGCCAAAAAGACAAATTTCGAAGACAGTTACATTTTCAACAAAAAAGTTTATTTCCAATCAAGAATGATGACTCTTTTATTATAAAAGATGAATTTTATATTCAGAAAGACGAATTTTCAACAAAACAGTTGAATTTTATACCAAAAAGGACGACTCTAAAGTAGATAAATTTTTAAACTAAAAAGATACATTTCCGACCGAATGGTCGAATCTTCCAACAAAAAAGATTTAAATTCAACCAAAAACAGTTGAATTTTCAAGTCGAGAAGACGAATTTTGTAGAAAATAGTTGAAAGATGATTTTTTTACCATAAAAGGTGAATTTTCTACCAAAAGACGAATTTTAAACCAGTTTAATCAAACAAAAACAAATTTTCAACTTTGAAGTATAAACTTTCACCGAAAAATGGAATAATTAAACTTTTGATAAACAAAAAATAATTTTTGAACAAGAAAAAATGAATTTTCAACAAAAAAGTTAAATTTTCAATCAAAAAGGTGAATCTTAAAAAAAAGTAACAAAGTAGTTCAACCAACTAGTTGAAATTTCAATAAAAAAGATTAATTTCTAACCAAATAGTTAAATTTTCAACCATGAAGACGGATTTTTCCACAGAGAATATTAATGTTATAGTTAAAAATATGAATTTTCAACAAAAGACATCAATTTTCACAAAGTTTTTGAATTTTGAACAGAAAGAAGCGAATTATCTACAAAACAGTTGCATTTTCAACAAGAAAAGTTAATTTCAACTAAATTGTTGAATTTTCAAGCCAAAAAGATGAAATTTTCAGCTTAAATGATGAATCTTCAACCAGAACAAAATCAATTTTTAACAAAGTAGTTCAAATTTCAATCAGTTGAATTCAACCAAAGAAGTAGAATTTTCAAAGAAAAAAGTTGAATTCTGAACAAAACCAGATTAATTTTCTACCAAACCGTTGCATTTTTAACCAAAAAAGATAATTTTGTAACTAAGAAGTTTAATTCTCTAAAAACGGAATAGTTAAATTGTTAACCAACCAGATGAATTTTCAACCAAAAAATTAATTTTTATGAAAGGAGTTCAATTTTCAACAAAGTAGTTAAACTTTTGACCAAAAAAGATAATTAATTGACAAAATAGTTGCATTTTCAATGAAATAAATTAATTTTCAACCAACTAGTAGAATGTTTAACCAAACCAGATGAATTTCGAACCAGAAATTAAATAGTAGACTTTTCAAAAAAAAATGGGTTTTACTAATTTAGTTCACACTTGAGAGAAAAAACCAGAAAAAGGGGAAAAAGGGAAGTTTTTTTAAAACAACAACTAACTTTTCAGCGCTTATCTAAAAGAAGATAGTTATAAACAATAATAATTTGTTTGAATAATTTTTTCTGCTAAATTGAATGAATTATTCATATATATTATTCATATATATATATATATATATATATATATATATATAATTATTAATCGAAATTTGTAAAGTTTCTGTAAACAAAACGAGAAAATTAATGTTGGAAAACATTGTTTTTAATTAGTTTACTATGTTATATTTGTTATCTCTGACAATATGGAAGCGCTATTCATTGTTTTTTTTTTCATTTTATACACTTAAAAAAAAGTAATGTTAAAAAAATGTATGTAATTTTTTGTTATATACATATAATGACATAAAACTTCATTTACGAAATTTAGAAATTTGTGACCGAATTTTCCTACATTTTTCAAAATTTTCCTAAATATATCATAATTTTAAATAAATCATATTTTTCGACCTTTTTGAGTTTATTTTTGAATAAATAACCTAATAACGATTTAGAGATTCTTAAATAAATTTTTGTAGTTAAATCTTCAATAAAAAAAACTTTAAATCCAATTTGGGTTACTGATGTCTGCATCTCTCTTGTTTACGAATATAAATTGCTTCTCATCGTTTACCAAAAATCCGTCATAATCGTATTTCTTAACACAATTTAGTACAGATATGAAGAGGAAACTAATTTAATAGCTCTAGCTTATTTACATGTTGCATAATTCTTGAAACTTCGAGATCAATTTCTTTAGAAATATTATTATGTTCCATGTAAGAAAAATAAATTACATAATAATTTGGCAAAATTTGAGTTCAGACCCTGCTTTAGACTAAATTGAACCTTATATTGATATTTCTTAACGCGAAATTGTAAAAACATCCTCATTAACAAATAAATTTATTTCCGCTGACAAAGAAAAAAAATTGAAAATATAGATATTTATTAGGGCGGGTCAAAAATATCTATTTTTTTAGATCCCCGCGAAAGCTTGCTTTGTGTAAGCTTTTACCGACCCCAGAAATTCATATGTTGGGTTGAAAATTCAACTATTTGATTCAGAATTAATTTTTGTTCTTGTAGATTATCCATCATTTTAGTTGAAAATTCTTTTTGTTCTAAATTTGAAAATGTAGCTGTTCCATTTTTGCTGGAAAGTTGATTTTTTTAAATTGAAAATTATACTTATTTCGTTGATAACTCGTCTTTTTTGGGTTGAAAATTTGATTATATCGGTAAAAAATGCATATTTTTGGATTGTAAGTTCAACATTTTTATTAAAAGTTCGTCTTTTTGTCTTGAAAGCTCTCAATTTTGGATGACATATCTTCCTCAATCGACTGAAAAATCTTCATTAGTTGAAAACGCAACTCTTTTGTTAAAAATTCCTCTTTTTGATTTAAGAATGAGTCTGACTTGGTAGAGTATTCTAATAATTTGTTGAAATTCGTATTTTTTGGTTTCATTTAACTGTTTTTGATAGAAAATTAAGATATTTTTTGGTGGATATATCAACTATTACACTTTTCGTTGAGAATTCATTTGTTTATCGAAGATACATAACTTTAATTAAAAATTTAACGATTTTGTTGGAAACTCCTTTTTTCTTGGTTCGAAATTAATTATTCCAACTGAAAATGTAATTCTTCCATTTTTAGTTATAAATTTATCTTTTTGAGATGAAAAGTCGGAAATTTTCTTGAAAATTCATGTTATCTATGAATGACTCTTTATACAATTTGGTATGACTGTTGTCATTGAAAGTGTTTAAAATATATTCGAAAACCACATTTTTTCGCATCAACATTATTGATCTTCCAGGTGTAAGGTTGTTAAAATTGAAAGCAATTTCGTTGGTGAACCAAAGAATCAAAACGTTTTATGATCATGTTTTGACTAACAGCTGCAAATTATAGTGAATTAGATGTTTGCATAGCCTTTAATATCAGATGTTAATGTGCTAAATAAAATAATTCTCTATTACGTGCATTATTGTAAACATTGTTGTCCCATGCCATATTTTCTTTATCACACCTAGTATTTAAATGTTATAGTTATATATTATTTCCTTTTTTACAAAGTAGAGTAATATCAATCTTGAAAAATGCACTCGACATTTTTATGAATAATTAAGGTTGCATCCTTAGTGTATGAAAAGCTTTTTTTCAATATCAAAAAATATTAATCCGAGACAGAAATATTCTATTTTGAAGCAATAAACAACTAGTGGAAATCCCTTGATCTAAATTCTTTCTTGCGAAATCCTGGATTTGTAACTTAATTTTGTAAGAATTTATATGAGATTGTTTTTCGCATGTTTTTAATGGTCGGCGTTACACTGCTAGATGATTCTTGAAAAATCGTTATGCATCTGTAACTTAAAATTTATTCATAAAATTCCATTCACCCTATTTTTGTTATGTAAATTAGTATTTTACATTTATTTTCATACAAAATTGGCTAGATTTTGTCATAGTACAATCGACAGATATTTTAGACGGTATACTGATTTTACAGAAGAAAATACAGGATAAAATCTTGAAAGAGAAAATTCAATGTTTGACAGAATCGATTTAAAATCAGGCATGTTGTGCACTAGGGTGGTCCAAATTTATACCTGTAAGAACTCGACTTTCGATTTTTTGTGATATACCCCCCCCCCTCCGCCAATTTGATTGTTTTCATGAAAAAAAAATTCCGTAATTTTTTCAACGTTAACCCGTGCCACCGGGCATTTGAAATTAACATGCGGTTTTGAATTAGAAAAACTCGATTTTCAAAAAAATTGAAAAAAGTTCTCCTTATGAACTTTTTGTGAATTAAAGTAATAACCTCTTAAGAAGTATTCAAGAAATAATTTCCACTCAATACCTTTAAATTTTGATACTTTCAATCCCCTTTTAATGTACCCGGAAAAAACCCAAAATATGCAAAATAGCAGTTTTCTATAAAATTCAAGCTAAAGACGGTATTTTTTGAAATTTTTCATCATGAATTATTTTTAATCGATAAGTGGCGAATGCCCAAGTATTTTTAAAATAATTTTAAATTGTTTGAACGATTTTTATTCGTTTAAACCATTTTGCCCCTTGTAAAGCGAGAAAAGTGATTATTTTCTGTTATTAATGACACAATCAACGGCTGTTGAGAGTAATATTTTTCTCTAAAGGATATTTAGCAATTTTTAAAACAATTTTCGTTTGTTTAGACAATTCTTTCTCTGTAAATCGTGAAAGTTATTCTTTTCTGCAATTAATGACACAATTAACAAATATTAAGAGTAATATTGTTTTCCTTGAGATATTGTGCAATTATTTAAACAACTAATAATCATTCACTTGCGCTTGTTCATAAGGATAAAACAGGTACATGAAGGGACTAGAACATTAAAGAACTCCCTGAAAACGTATTATATACGATTGCACGTTGATGTTTATTATCTAAAATATGTTTGAAAAATTATTCATTTTAACGATTACGATCTGAAAAAATAACTATACATAACAGACTGAAAAATGGTTTAAAGTATAGATGGCTTCACAGTGTGAGATAAGAAAAAAAGCTAGACTTTCCTCTACCTTTCCTATCAAAAAGCGCAAGTGAATAATTATTTCTTAAATAATTGCAAAATATCTAAATTAAAAAAATAATACTCTTCATATTCGTTAACTGTGTCATTAATTGCAGAAAAGAATAACTTTTCACGATTTACAGAGAAAAAATTTCTTCAACAAATGAAAATTGTTTAAAAAATTGGCTAAATATCCTCTAAGAAAATAATACTCTCAACATCCGTTAATTTTGTCATTAATTTCAGAGGATAATAATTTTTTACTCTTTACACGGGGAAAAAATTGTTTAAATAAATAAAAATCGTTTAAATATTTACCAAATATCCTTTAATAATATATTGCTCCACAGGGGGAAAAGATGTTTAAACAAATAACAATTTTTTAATCAATTTAAAGTTATTTAAAAATACTTGGAAACTCGTCACTTATAGATTAAAAATAATTCATACTGAAAAATTCCAAAATATACCGTCTTCAGCATGAATTTGATAGAAAACTGCTATTTTGCGGAAACAATAACAATAATCGTTAAAAGGTGACTAAAACTTTAATTTACAAAAAGTTTATAACAAGTACTTCTTTTTCCCATTTTTTCAAAATCGAGTTTCGCCCACTTAAAACCCATTTGTTATTTTCCGGAAAAGGAAGACATTGGAGAGAGGGGGGGGGGGGAATCACAAAAAATCGGAAGTTGAATTTTTGGTCCGAAATATGTTGTTTTTTAAAGAAAATTAGGCGACACGTACGTTTCCAAATTGTGAAAAAGATCACTTATTACGAAGCTATGTGTATTTGAATTTTGTGCTTTATTTAAAAAAACAACAACAGAAATTTGTTCTTCAAACCTCTATAAATTTTGACCTGATTGAACTACTTGAGATTTCGTTCCAGATTCTGATAGCGTTTTCTTAAAATCTTAAAAAAGGTTTGTTACTAAAATGGAATGTCCTCATTTTTCTGCAAAAACCGTCAGGTATGTACGAAAAAATGTTACCATGAAAGTTTGCACATCTAAAAAAGTTCTACAAAAATGAAAGTATGAATTCTGAACCAAAAAGAATGAACTTCATACCAATAAGAGATAATTTTTCTGAATGGGTTCTATTAATTCAGTTATCATTTAAGTGGAAAAATGAGAAAAAGTGAAAAAGATGGGATTAGTGGAAAGACCTTGCGATAAATGAATAGGAATTTTGATAGTTTATAGACTAAAGAATAATAGTTTAAATAAAACTAGCAAAATTCTGAGTTTATAAAATAGCATTAAGATTTTGGCGTTAGCCCCCCCCGGGGGGGGAAGGGAAATCTTATGGTATCATTCTAGAGTGGAAATAAAGGGACACGTATTTCACTAATTGACCAATTTTTTTTCATAATCATTTGAATAAAGCTAGGAAAATGATGAATTATTTAGATAAAGCTAAGAAATTACCTAATTTTTTCAAAATACCTACTTCTTAAGTCATTTTAATCAAAAATTTCGTAGTGATTATGTGATAGGTAAAATAGATAAAGTGTGTCAATAATTACAATCGTTTTATTTCAAGGCAATAAAATTTGTAAGCACGTTATGCGAGAAAAGGTGACGTAAGCTGTTTACAAGTTTCAGAATATTCCAATCTCAAAGCGATGAATTTTCAACTAAAATGATTAGAATCGTTACATTTTCAGTTTAAAAAAGTAATAAATTTCAATACAACAAATAATTTTCAGAAAAATAGTATTAAGAAATTTTTATTAAAACAGGAAATTTTTCTTTTTCTCGCATACGTTCAATTTATTAAAAAATCACACAAACTTTCCTCATTTTTCTTATCTTTTTACCACTGATTTAAAAATAAAGAAAAATGTAATAAATAAAATTTTATTTTTTATCTCAATTCTACTTATATTCAACATTTCCGCTAGAGCAAGGCAATATAAATTAAATGCATAAGAAATAATTGTGTCAACCATTTGTTATTGTTTATAATCATATTCTCTTAAAATAATGCCAGAAAGTTGAAGTTTTTTCTAAAGTGTTCCACTTTTTCTCCACTTTGCAATTATAGGGAGGTGATCATTGATTCAAGTTTACAAAAATAATTTGTTTAAACAATTTATTATAATTTTTAATAATATTCTCTTTGAATAATGCTAGAAAGTTGCGGTTTTCTTCTGAAATTTTCCATTTTCTGTTCTTTTCCAATAAAAGTGAAGCAATAATTAAGTTAGGTTAACAAACATATTTGTTAAAACAATCTTTTACTATTTTAATGATACTCTCTTTAAATGAAGTTAGAAAGTTGCCGTTTTTTCTGAAATTTTCAACTTTTTGTCCACAAATTATTATTGTTTATAACTCTCTTTCCTTAGATAATTACTAGAAAGTTAGGGTTTTTTCTAAATTTTTAATTTAGCTCTGGCTTTTTAGTTATAAACAAATGACTATTAAGCAATAGAGAGAATATTTTTTAACAATCTCTCTCTTTTTTGTGAATATATTTTTCTGAGATAAAACAGATATTTCAAATATTCTTCAAATTTTCTATATGGATCATATTGAATGTAAATTTTCCTTTAAATAGTTACTAAGAGTAGTTTTGTTAAAAGAAATATCAATAACTATATCTATTATTTGTTCCTCACTAAAAAGTACAAGAGAGCTGAAAATTTCAGAAAAGCCCAAAATTTTCTACCATTACTGTGGAAGAAGATAGTTAGAAAGAATAATAAGTTGTTTTAACAATTACGTTTGTTAAATTGCATTAATTATTACCTCGCTCTAAGTGAAGAGTTGACAAAAAGTGGAAAATTTCAGAAAAACGGAAACTATCTAGTATACTACAAAAGAAGATAGTTATGAAAATAATAATTTGTTTAAACAATAATTTTTGTTAACTTGAATAAATTATTACCTTCCTGTGATTAAAAAGTGGATGAAAGGTGGGAAATTTATTAATAACTGCAACTTTCTAGCATTATTCTAAAATAATATTATTATAAATAATAACACATTGTTTAAACAATTATTTCTGTTCAATTTAATGATTATTGCATCTATATCGCTGCAAAGTTGAATATAAGTAAAAAAATTCGGAAAAAAACTGTGAGTTTCCAATTCTATTTTAAGAGAAAATAGCTAAAAACAATAATAAATTGTTTAACATTTAATTATTAGTTAAAAGTAGAATTTCATGTACTAGAAACAATTTTTATTTAAAAAGCCGCAAAAAAATCATTATTAGCGCCAAAAACTCACAAAACACAATATTTCACTTATGCGTTTTCTTTGGGACCCTGTCCTGTAAAACAAACTTATGAGGGTGATATTCGAAAAGTCATTTTTGATTCGTATTCTATGGCTAATTGTGAAGAAAAAGTTAATTTTCTACTGGATTCACCTAATATTGACGATTCTGAACAAAATTTACAAAAAAGTCTTTTTTTTCCTATGGGAAATACTTGTTAAACTTCATGGGGCTTGCGGAACCTCTAAATATTTTTGTTTTTTTTGTTTTTGCTGAAAACGTATTTTTTTGTGAAAATTCAAATGATTTTGTGGGCGGTATGCATGAAAATTAAAAAAAAAGTTTGGACCACCTTATTGCCCACCCGTACAAAATTTTCTTCTCTCTATCTCTCTAGTAAGCTTAATGGGAAAGACCAGACCGGCAATCGGAAGTTCTGAGGTTCGATTCCCAGTGGAGCGAAAGGGGAAGATCTTTTTTCGGGAAAAAATTAATTGAAAGAAGTTTATGTAGTTAAATCTTGAATAAAAAACTTTATTACAATTTAGGTTACTTATGTCTGCATCTGTCTTATTCACGAATATAAACTGCTTCTCATTGTTCACCAAAAATACGTCATAATCGTATTTCTTAGCACAATTTAGTACAGATATGAAGAGGAGACGAATTTAATAGCTCTAGCTTATGTACGTGTTGCATCATTCTTGAAACTTCGAGATCAATTTCCTTAGAAATATTATTACGGTACATGTAAGAAAAATAAATGAAATAATACTTTGACAAAATTTGAGTTCAGACACTGCTGTAGACTGAATTGAACCTTATCTCGATTTTTCTCAACGCGAAATTGTAAAATCATCGTCATTAACAAATAAATATATTTCCGCTGACAAAAGGAAAAAAATTTAAAATATAAATATTTACCAGGGCGGGTCGAAAATACCTATTTTTTTAGATTGATATGATACCCTTTAGGGAATGAAACACTCCACTATTTAAATTCTTTTTGGTCAAGATTAAAGCTTATCGCAACGGTCATAAAAGTAAAAACTCTATTCTTCTAATTTTCAATTAAAATTTCAAACAGTATTGAAAAAGTTGTATTAAAAGTTTCTGAATCTAAAAAAATTACACCTTTCTTTTTTTTTACTTTTGTCGTAAAACCAACTTCATGGTCTTAATATTTTGCTGTGAATGTGATACCCGCGAAAGGCTTGCTTTGTGTAGGATTGTACCAGCCCCAGAAATTCATATTTTGGGTTGAAAATTCAACTATATGATTCAGAATTAATTTTTTTTTGTAGATTATCTATCGTTTTAGTTGAAAATTCTTTTTGTTCTAAATTTGAAAATGTAGCTATTCCATTTTTGCTAGAAAGTTGATTTTTTTTAAATTGAAAATTAAACTTATCTTGTTGATAACTTGTCTTTTTGCAAGGTAAAAAATTCATATTTTTGTCTTGAAAACTCAACATTTTGGATGTCATTTTCTTCTCAATCGACTGAAAAATCTTCATTGGTTGAAAACACAATTCTTTTGTTAAAAATTCCTCTTTTTGACTTAAAAATGATTCTGTTTCCGCGGAGTATTCCAATAATTTGTTAAAATTCCTATTTTTTGGTTTAATTTAACTGTTTTTGATAGAAAATTAAAATATTTTTTGGTGGATATATCAACTATTACACTTTTCGTTGAGAATTCATTTGTTTATCGAAGATACATAACATTAGTTAAAAATTAAACGAGTTTGTTGAAAATTCCCTTTTCCTTGGTTTGAAATTAATTATTTCAACCGAAAATGTAATTCTTCCATTTTTGGTTATAAATTTATCTTTTTGAGATGAAGACTCGAATATTTCCTTGAAAATTCATGTCATCTGTGGAGAGGTGTGAAGTTGGCCCCCCCAAATAAAAAATTTGAAAATTTTATGTCGTCAAACGTTTGGTGGTCATTAGAGAGGGTTTGGTAGTCATATATCATCGTTTGGTTGTTGTTCCTTCCCCTTTTTTTCAGTAAAACAAAATTCGGGGGGCTAACTTCACACTGCCCCAAAAGGTCAAAATTTCTTAATTTTTCTCTGTGGGGCTGTTTGGTCTTCGTTTGGTAGCGTTTGGTAGTCAACTCTCAACGTTAGAGAGTTGATAGTTTTTTAAATAAACGAAAAACAAATCCTCAAGGTCAAACACAAAATAATAACAATATCCAAAAAATGGAAATGCAGTCTGAAGCAGAATCGTTTGGTAGGCCCATTTCTACGTTTGGTAGTTCAATGGCCCATAAACTTTTCGATTTACAGATGTTTTTTGAATAGGGGTGGGGGAAAACATAAAAAATTGAATTATCATCAATTTCCTTTTTTAAATCGTTTGTTGGTTGCATTTAGAAGGAGAATCATTTGGTAGTCCCATTTTTAAGTTTGGTAGTTTAGTGGCCAAAACGCTTTTCGATTTACAGCAGTTTTTCGAAAAGTGGTGGGGGCAGGCTCAAAAATGAAAAAACCTCAAATTTTCTTTTTCACATCGTTCAGTCGTTGCATTGTGAGGTTTGGTAGTCATCTGTCGACGTTAGAGAGTAGATAATTGTTTAAATAATTAAAAAA
>CAKNYM010048312.1:92077-121506 GCA_932195095.1 Andricus curvator | reverse complement strand
ATGAATTGAGAAGGATGCATGAGGAAGGAAGGAAGGTATATGAGTTGGTTAAGAAAAACAGCATGGAGAGAGAGAAGACAGCAGGGGAAGAGAGAACAAGAGAGACAAGATTTAATGGGAACTATGTGTGGATTATGCCGAGGGCGAGAGCGTAATATTTGTGTGAGAAAGGAGAGAAAGGAAGTCAGGAGCTTATAGCGAGGATGAGATGTGGGTGCATGGAGGGTTTCAATAGGTTCTGGCTCGCTAGGGAAAAGAGGATGTGTGAACTATGTGGGAAGGGGGAGGCAAGAGTGGAGCACTGGTTGGAGGAGTGCGTGGAGGTGGAAAGGAGTGGGATAAGCAAGGAGGTATTGATGCATGAAAGGGGGGACAAAAGGGCAGTAGCATGGGTGAACGGAGTATTGGGAAAGATGGAGAAGAAGGGAAGGAAGGAGGAAGAGGAATGGAGAAGGAAAGATTGTAAATAGAGGAGGAAGTAAATATAAGTAATTGTAAATATTGTAAATAGTAGATAAGTATTAGGTATAAGCCGCAGAGGCAGAGTTTGGCAATGCGAGGCAAGCAAGAAAGTAGGGACATGCGAGCGAGGCGAGGCGAAGCGAGGAAGGCAATGCGATAAGAGCGAGCGGCGTTAGATATAAGGTGTGGAAGGATGTTAGTTTTAAGGGTTAGTTGTAAGAAAATTCTGTAAAAAATGGAAGTGTAAGCAAGTCAATTTTTCAAGGCCAGCAGGCTAAAAAATAAACGTTTATCTAGAAGGTTATGCGATTAATATTGAAAATAATGTTTAATTCCTGAATTTTAAACACAGTTCACGCGTTAGCGTAGGTATAGCACCAGGTTTTTTAAATCATTTGGAGATGATTGAATTGTAAGTTTATGTTTGAGGTTATGTTTGAAAATATCCATAATATGCTTGTGTTCATGATTCTCAATTTCAGATAATAAATTCGACGAAGAATCGTTTTTATTGTTATATGCCGCAACAATTGAATCGCTTATTCCAGAAATTTGCGTCAAAGACAGATCAGATTTTTTGGAAAATCATACTATTTATGAGTACTTTCGACTTTTTCCGATCCTACGTACACAATTTGGATATGAATTGCTGATGCAAGATTTTAATCGCAGATACCAAGCTCAGAATGATGCCTTATACACTATCTGGGATCATTTAGCACGTCCAATCCTGAAGTAGCAAAAAATTTGAATCAAATCGAAGGTATAATAACAATTTTTACTGTAATACAATAATTGTCATGTTTGCACTATACTGCATCTATATGAATATGACATTCTCCTTTACTGTTAAAAAGTAGTCATTTCAAATTATTCCAATGAAAATTTTTAAACTTTATTCACAGATGCTTTCCTTGTAAAGTACATTGCCATTGCTATTTCACCCAGGGACGGTGAAAAATCCGAAGACGAAGAAAAATTTCAGACTCGGGATGATTTAAAAACGAAATCTTTGGCATGTTGCAGCTCACAAATTTTTCAATTTCAATTCCTGAATTTGGAATCGTTAGAATTTTAGAGTTTTTAATTTTTAATGCCCTAAAAATGTTTATCGATAGTTTACACCTCTAAAAATTCCTTAATAATTCCATATTTACAGGATCCCGCTCACATCGATGATGAAGTAAGACGCAGAAATGATATTATAAATAACCGAGGGGACACACTTCAGCCGTTCAGTTTGGCTGTCGGTTACGACTTGCACAATTTGACAGTGATTTACGTATATATTGATGGGATGCGATACAAAATGGAAACAGTCGTACAAGCTCTAGATGTTTGCTTTAAGTCATTCCACGCTTGAACTGCCAATTATCCAAGCGCAGGAAACAAGTCTAACCTAAAACGTTCCGGTCCCTGGTCTTTTCATAAATTTTTGTTTTTTATAAGATTGAAGTTTGGAACAATTGAAACAATGCACCCTCTGAACCAATTTAGTTCGATATCTTGGATCATTTATCAATCTGAAGTAAGCAAACTAAACAAGACAGACACTGGTACTAAAATAAACTATTTGTGAGATCATATTAGAGCACCCAAAAAAAGGATCCCAGATATAAATGAATTTCCTATTTTTGACTGTGATATGTCTTTTCAACTTGGTGTACTATGGATAACATGATAAGTCTATGGACACTAGTTAGTTTAGCCTTAATGCCAGTACTACCACCTTCAGAGTATAAACGTTTTTTTTTTATAGGCAAATCTGAATCTTCATCAAAATTGAAGTCATCGATACTGCAGTCCAAATCTTGCGAATAGTTTTCTGGGAGTACTGTCATAGAAATTTTTAAAAACCCTTGACCTCCATCCTCCATTACTTTTACAACGACATTCCCTGTTTGATTTCGTTGATTTATAATATCTTCCAGTAACTCATCAGCATCTGCAAAGACTACAGGTCTTTTTTCTTCCCCAGTTGTATTCTCTGTATCAAAAAATATACCTTCTTTATGAACATTTTCAAGAGTCTTAGATTTTTAGAGGCATGTTCAGCATAATATGTAGGTACGAATCGTCCACCAGCTTTACTTCGAAGGAAATTAGTAGGTTTTTTCATTTGGTTAGACGTAGCACCTGTATTAACTTGAAAATTATCTAATTTTTCGGCTTCGAAGATGACGCCTTCTTTTTGTTTTAGGTTTACACTAATTCGCATTTTAGAACCTAGAGTGCTCAGAAGTATTTCATTATTTAGCTGTTTCGTACTCTCACAGTTGCTTTCCGTTTGTATATCAACTTCCTGTTTTAAAATTGAACTAGCGACTTGATCTTGCTGCTGATCAGGAAGTTTTTCAACCAATTGTTATATATTCTTACAAGCTTTTGCCCGAGTGCCACAAGAATGATTTTTACCTTTACCTATTTCATGAAAGTACTCTTTACAAACATGAATTGATTTTTTGTGCTCGTTATTAATTTGTTCGGTTGTTGAAAGATTTACAATTTTTGAAGCAAAATACAACCCATTAAAGGTACTAATGTTCCGAGATGCTTGCCGTTTCAAAACTCTACCCAACTTAGCCTTCGGATGGCCATAATATCTTGCTGTTATACATATGTAACAATTACATGTGTCATTATTAGCTCTGGTTTCCTGTGATGATTTCCTGTGGTTTCTGATTATAATCTCCGTAATTTGGCATGGTTGGCTTAGGTCTCGTACATTTATCCTTTTCATGTTCAGATAGAGTGATACGGCATGTACCGCATATACTCAATGGAAGTTCAGGATTTTTTTTTTACGAGGGCTAGTGAAAAATGTTCTTATAATACACCGAGAAGGATCCGCACTTCTCGGTAGTGTGGGGATGCTGATGTCATCACTACAATGATCTTAATATCTAGGAATATACACGGAGATCTTAATTTGATCATTATAGTGATGCCATCAACGACCCGCTAAAAAACACCACCCTTTCTCCTTGGCATTACTCCCCCCGGAAACCGCTTTCGCATTACTTCAGGGGGTGCCGTTTTCTTTAATTTATAAGTGCTACCTGGTTTTCTTGTTTTTGGTGCCTCGTATTCTGCACCTTTGTCATCTGCTTTACCTCCCAACCAAGATGTACGCATCGTCCTCAGCAGTGCGGTAATACCGCACATCGGGCTCGTCGGCCTTCGACATCTTGGTTGAGTGCAGCTGATTGAGCTGTCATCTGGGAGGCTTCCTCAGCAGGGCTGACTTCCTGAATGACGCGCATCTCATCGTCCCGGGAAGATGGTCAGTCCGGGGCTTTCCTCCTTTTGCAGCGCAGTGGTAACACTCGAGAGTGTTTACGCACTCCGCAAACCTGTGTCCCTCCTTGCCGCACCTCCAGCATCCTCTCGTCCGATCAGGACCCGCATAAACCGCCTCCATGTGGCCAAAGCCTAGACAGCGGTAACCTTCAGAGTTCCTCTGAAGGCTTTTTTCGTGAGACTGGCCTTAACATCTCCTGCGTGCTGCTCGCCAAAATGTTTTCTGACGGCCGCCTCGACCTCTTCCGCTTCTGTTGTTGTGTCGAGGTCCAATACCTCGACCTCAGTGCGAGGGACTAGCTCTCGCACACAACCCTTCACCCCAACAGCTGTTCTGATGGCAGCGGACAGCATTGATCTGCCATCCGCTGCAGACTGGACCTCCGGTTTAACCTTGCTTTTTAGGTCCTTCAGGACCTCAGCGTATCTCAAACCCTCGGCCGGTTTTATGAGAACCGCCTCGCGTCGAGCACGCCTCTGCACCTCTTTTGCCTTTTTTGGCTTGGTTGCAGGTGTCTTCCTGCTGCCTCCATTCCTCCTTTCTGGCGTGGTCGTCGCAGGTGCTGCAGCAGTGCGGCTCCTCGGCTTCTTTGTCTTTTGTCTTGAGACACTTGCCTCGACGGGGCTCAAAGAAGGCTCCCTTTTTCGCTTCCCAGATTGGGGAGTGAAAACCTTTACAGCTTCTTCAGTTTGAGTCCCTGTCTGACTCATATTCTTCTTCTTCTGTGTCTTTTCCTTGGCCTTCTTTATTTTTATGGCGGCGGATGCGCCAACTAGGATGATTGTTCTCAACCTTTTGATGAGTCCACTTTGCTCATCCATGAACAGCTCTGCAATCGTGATGTCCCTCCTGACCTCTGTCTTTTCGCTCATATCGAGCTCCTCCGTCACGTTCAAAGGACCTCTCAACTCCTTGCAGACGCTCCTCTCCACGTATGTTTGGTCCTCCCCAAAATCCATCGGACCGGCACTAACCACCGGGGCTTTCACCCGATCGGAATCAGTGAGTAGATTTCTACTCCCTTGGGGTATGTCGTTTTCACATACTCACTCATGATTGGTTTGAATTCGGGGTTCCTTCCCCTAGCTGGTTTTTGTCCGCCCCGGGTATTTGATTTGCCCGGTACCACCCATATCTGGGAGGCGTTCCCCTATCCGCAACCTATCCTTATAAGATTTGCTTGATTTTCTGTAATGTGAAAAAATTTCGGTTTCTTATCACCAAAGACAATTTTGTTGCCACATGGAACACACACTTTTGTTCTGTTTTCCTCATGTGAAAGTTTGTGAGACATTTCTTCGAAGCTCCTTATTTGAACTGAGAATATTGGAAAAAACTGGAGTGCTTATTTTTTCATTGATCAAATAAATTACAAGCGGCAACTATTAACTTTCAGAATAAGCGCTGTATCTGTAGTTGCGCGGGTCTGTCATAATTAGGAACAGTGCGCCTAGAAATTTTTCAGAGATTCAGAAATCTCAGATGCTCTGACATGTAGCGCTTATCACGGAAAAAATTTGACTGTCTTACAGAATCTTTTGTTTGAATTATAAAACCAAAGAAATCTCCTTGACAACGAATTGGGAAAATTTACATTCTGAAGATGTGCGAAATTGATTTTTTATCAAAACTTTTCTTTCCATGAGCAATCTGAATTGCTGCACTACTAAAATAGCTTTGAAAATTCATTTATCGCGATTGTCTGAAGTTTGGTACCAATGGTTTCTCAATCAATGGAAACAAAATTTGCATAAATTTAAGAAAACAGAATATCCATGTGATAAGGTGTGAAGCTGTCTCAAATAAAAATACAATTCTTTATTTCAGTAATTTTTTGTCATTCAGTGAAGCTATCTGCTGGTATTGATAGACAGCTCATATTATTTTTCTTCAAGAATTACAATAATTCATAACAATATTCCTTGTTCATGAAACATAATTCCATACGCACACACTCATACTTACAATTGCATACATATATGTATATACGCTTATATTTGGTAAATAGGCTAAATACGCTTATATTCGGTGAAAAATGCATAAAAAATGTATATGCGGTATCTCAAAAAAATGAGCAACTAAGATTTTCATTCGAACGGATTTTGAAACTGTGGGCACGTACGAACAAATCCCCGCCTTCAGTTTTTGTCGACACTTTTCTTATACCTATCGCCGCTTGAAGCTCAGTTTGAAAAGAGATGAATTTTCAACCCAAAAATATAATTTTTTACAAAAAAGACGAATTGATAACAAAATTGTTGAACTTTCCACCAAAAAAGACAACATCATCAAAGACCAAAAAGTGATCGTTTTCCTTCAAAAATGTTAGCTCTAAAACCAAATTTGTATTATTTATAAAATTTCTAAAATTAAAAAATATGGATTGCTAAAATTTTTAACTGATTATTGAACCTGAAAATTATTATTTATTTCACCAAAAATATTTTAATTTTCAAGCAAATAAGACGATTTTTTTGAAGAGATTTTTAATATCACTTTTCTGCCAAAAGAAGAATTTTCAACCAGTTGAAATGAACGAAAAAAAAGGAATTTTTAACAAAATAGTTGAATTCTCAACCAAAAAAATGAATTTTAAGAAGATGAATTTTCTAACCCAAAAGACGAATTTTCATTTTCAACCTGAAATGTTGAATTTTTGGCCCCAAAAGTTGAATTTTTAATTTTTAAAAATCAATTTTAAACCAAGATACATGACATTTCTACCAGAAGACGAATATTCAACCAGTTTAGTTAAACGAAGAAAATTACTTTTTAACAAAATAGTTGAACTCTCAAACAAAAGATGAATTTTTGACAAAAAATTCATATTTTCAACCAAAAATTGATTTTTCGACCAGGAAGATCAATTTTCTACCAAACAGACGCATTTTCAACAAAAGACATCAATTTTCAACAAAGTTCCTGAAATTTTAACAGATGAATTGAATTTTTTTTTAAATAATTTCATTTTTAACCAATTATTTGTATTTTCAAACAAAAAAGATTGACGTTTCCAAAAAGAAGATTAATGTTCTACTAAAGCCAGTTGAGTTAAACGAAAAAATATGGTTCTTAACAAAATAGTTGAATTCTCAACCAAAAAGATGAATTTTTAACAAAAACGTTCAATTTTTGACCGAAAAGACAAATTATTTATAGAAAATTCGCATTTTCAACCCAAAAATATCATTTTTCAGCCAAAAAGTTAATTTTCTATAAGATAGATAAATTTCCTTTCGAATAATTGAATTTTTTAAAAAATGATTTAATTTGTAACAAATTATTTGTATTTTCAACAAAAAAGATTGACGTTTCCAAAAAGAAGATTAATGTTCTACTAAAAAAGATACATTTTCAGTCCGAACAAGTGAATTTGTTTCCCCAGAAGTTGAATTTTTAACCAAAAAAAATTCCTTTTCAACGAGGAAAATTTAATTTTCTACAAAAAAAATAAATTTTCAGCCAGTTGAGTTAAACGAAAAAATATTTTTCTTAACAAAATAGTTGAATTCTCAACCAAAAAGATAAATTTTTAACAAAAAACTTCAATTTTCGCCCGAAAAGACAAATTTTCAACAAAATACGTCAAATTTTTAACAAAATTGCTAAATTTTTTAGAGAAAAAGGCAAATTATCTACGAAAAATTTGAATTTTTAAACAAAAAATATAATTTTTCAACAAAAAAGTTTATTTTCTACAAAATAATTAAATTTTCTCTCGAATAGTTGAATTTTTATCAAAGTAGTTTCATTTTTAACCAAATATTTGAATATTCAACCAAAAATATGAATTTTTCCTCCAAGAAGATTAATCTTGTACCAAAAACGATGAATTTTTGTCTGGAAAAGTTGAATTTTTAATGAGAAAAAGGTTCATTTTCTACCAAGAAAGATTACTTTTCTACCAAAAAATGAATTTTCAACTAGTTGAATCAAATGGCAAAAATCTGACTTTCAAAAAAATAGTTGAATTCTCAACCAAAAAGATGAATTTTTAACAAAAAGAAATGTAATAGTTAATACTTTTACTGAAAAAAATATTTGAGTGATAAATAAGGAAACAACTTAATTCAACCAAAAAAGCAAAATTTTCAACAAAACATTTGAATTCTGAACCAAACCAGATTTATTTTCATGCAAACAGTTGCAAGTTTAAATAAAAAAAAAAATGTAACCAAGAAGATTAAATTTGTTAAAATTCAATAGTAGAATTCTCAACTAAACAGATGAATTTTCAACCAAAAAAATTAATGTTCAACAAAGTATTTAAACTTTTAACCTAGAGTTTAATTTTTGACCAGAAAAATCACCTATTCAAAAAAAAATTAATTTACAAATGAATTAATTAATTTTTAACAACATAGTATATTGTTTATCCGAACAAGTTCATTTCTGGTTGGGCAGATATCATTCAGATGGAAAATGTATCACTTTTGTTTAAAACTTTACTATTTTGTTAAAAACTCGTTGTTTTTTGGTTAAAAATTTATTATTTAACTGAGAATTCACTTATTCTACTTTTGGTGGAAATTGATCTTTTTTGGTTAAAATTCAACAATTTTGTTTAAAAGTAGTCTATTTTGGTTGAAGATCCGACATAATTTCATGTGATAATCTAAATTTTTAATTATTTTCACCACCAAAGCCTATTTCAGTTACACACATATTACTCAAAAGTATTTAAATTTTCAAAGATTTTCTGACATTTTATGTAATACTGATAATGAAGCTAATTGTTTCAAGTAACGCAATAATTGCCGACTGCGGAGAAAAAGTAAATCTAATAATAGAAATTCTATATACTTAAGACTATGTTCCTTTTATTTGAAATAAATGAGATAACATCTTGTGTACACATACCGGAAAACGCGGCACTTATTTCACTCTTAATCAGTAATTCTTGTGAGAAAGTTTTGCAAAAAAAAATATTCTATTTTGGAATAATGAGGAATACTATTGCTACGCTATTTGTAACCTTAGCAGTTTCTTTCCCCTATATTGGTAAGTAGAAAACAATATATAATATAATAGTTCAAGTAAAATTTATATCAGTTTTATTAGTACTAGTGGGGAAGCGGGTAATGCGACACAGCAGGAAATGCGGCGCAGTGGGAAATGTGGGGCAGCAAATAATGCAACGCAGCAGGAAATGCAACGCAGCAGGAAATGCAACGCAGCAGGAAATGCCGCGCAGCGGGTGATGTCGAGCAGTGTCTATTTCAGGGCAGCGGGAAACGCCGCGCAGCAGAAAATTCCGCGCAGAGGATAATGCCGCGCAGCAGCCAATGCCGCGCAGCGGGTAATATCGCACAGCAGACAATGTCGCGCAGCAGGCAATGCCGCGCAGAGGATGATGCCGCGCAGCAGCCAATGCCGCGCAGCGGGTAATATCGCGCAGCAGGCAATGCCGCGCAGAGGAAAATGTCGTGCAGTAGCCAATTCCGCGCAGCAGACAATGCCGTGCAGCAGAGAATGCCGTGCAGAGGATAATGCCGCGCAGAGAATAATTCTGCGCAGCAGCCAATGCCGCACAGCAGGCCATGCCGCGCAAAGGATAATGTCGCGCAGGAGTCAATGCCGCGCAGCAGGTAATACCGCGCGGCGGACAATGCCGCGCAGAGGATTATGCCGCGCAGCAGGCAATGCCGCGCAGCGGGAATTGCTGCGTGGTCGCTTTTACAAAATCAATTTTTTCCCCAAAAGTATTTTGAAATAGGTTTTTTTTTTTATCCGAAATATTCATCCGTTCTAGAATAAGCAGTTTTGAAAGTATTCGAGCTTGAAAATATAAATCGAATAAATCGAATCCAAATTTGATTACAAAATTTCCAAATTCAAGTTGGCTAATCCAATGTCGCGAATTAAAAATTTTGAAATGGTCTCAATTTTAAGAAAATTTTTATTCTTAGGATTTTATAGTCCCCAATTCATATATAGTAATAGAATTTCTAGATTTATAAACGCTTAATCAGTAATTTAATTAGGAATCTAGGAATATGTATTTTGAAAGTTTAAAATTGGAATATATTAAATTTTGAAGATGTATAAATAAAAATTCTTAAATTTTGTCACAAGCTTTCAATTTTAAATCTTCTAAATGGAAGCAATTGCTAATGTTAATCATCAAAATTACAACAACAAAAAAATGAATTTTCAAAGTTTAAACTTGAATAATTTTTTGTATCAAAAGATTAAAAACTATTCAATACTAAATGTGAAAAATTCAAATTTCTACTATTTTGAATAGCTAGAATTGAAAATTCTTGAATTTTGGAAATGGAAAGTGAAAAATTATTTAATTTTAACGATCTATATTTTAAATCTATGTAGTTTCAAATGTTTTTTCTTTTTTTTTAATGGTTCAATTTTGAATGTTTACAATAATTAAAAATTCTTCAATTTCAACGATTTTTAATTTAAAATTCTTCAATCTTAAGATTTAGGATTAAAGATTTATTAATTCGCAACATTTATTGTTGAAACTTTCCAAAATCATTAAAAGTGAACAGTTTTCATTTGTACATATTATTTAATATAAAAGCACGGATTACTCAAAGCTGTTTAAAATTATTTTAAATTGCTTAAAATATCTAAAATCTTTTAAAATCTCTCCAAAATTTTATTTATTCTAAACAATTCTCTACAAATGCTTCTTGAAATCTTTCGAACTTTTACCAAATTCTTCGAAATCCCTTCAAATTTTTTTAATATTTTATAATTCTTTGCAAGCTGTCAAAATTAGCAGAAACCTTTAAAATTTTTCAAAATCCGTCGAAATGTTTGGAATCACTAGGAATTCCTTGACATTCGTTAGAATTGAAACAAAATTCTTTGAAATTCCTCAAAATCTTTAAAATTCTTGAAAATTCAATGAACTCCTTCTAATCTTCTTAAATTCCTTAAAATACCTAAAAGTCCCTTAAAATTTAATTTATTTTCCAAAATTCATGACATTTTTCAGAAATGCTACGATATTATTTTAAACCCTCGAAATCTTCTGAATTCTGGGAGAATATATTAGATTCTTTCAATCATGTTATATTCCTTAAAATACCTGAAAATTCCTTAAAATTTCATTTATTTTCAAAAATTCTCTGAAAATTCCTTAAAATCTTTGTAAACCCTACAAAATTGTTCGACATCCAATAAAATTTTCTAAAATCTTTTGTAATTCTTTGGGATCTGTTAAATTTGATTAAAATCTGAAAAATCTTTCAAAATCGTGCGTTTGAAAATCGTTTGAATCTTTTTTAATTCATTGAAATACCTAAAAAATCCTTCAAAATTCATTGTCTTCCGTAAATCCTCTATAAATCCCTCAAAATCTTTGAAAATCCTACAAAATCCTTCAAAATCCCTTGAAATTTTCAAAATCTTTTAAAATTCTTCATAATCTATAAAAACTGATTAAAATTTTGAAAATCTCTTTAAATCCTTCGAAACGTTTGGATTCGCTAGGAATCCTTTGAAATATTTGAAAATGCAACAAAATTATTTGAAATCCTTAGAAATCTTTAAAATTCCTCGAAAATGTTTAAATTGCTGAAAATTCAGTAAAATCCTTTGAATTTGGTTAAATTCCTTAAAATTTCTTCACATTTAATTTATTTTCCAAAATTCTTGAGAAATCTCATAAAATCTTTGGAAATCCTACAGAATTCTTCGAAACTGCTTAAAATTTTCAAAATCTTCTAAATTCTTTGGACTCTGTTAAAATTGGTTAAAAGTTTTAAAATCTTTGTAAATCCATCGAAATGTTTGGAATCGCTAACAATTTCTTGAAATTTTTCAGAAATGTTATAATTCTTTGAAATCCTCTGAAATCTTTTTAATTTTATTCATTTTCCAGAATTTCCTAAACACCCCTTAAAATCTTTGGAAATCGTACAAAATTCTGTGAAATGCCTCGAATTTTTGAAGATTTTCTTTAATGCTCTCGAATCTGTTAAAATGGATTAAAATATCGCAAGTTTTTCAAAATCCTTCGAAATATTGGGAATCGCTATAAATTCCTTGAGATTTCTCAAAAATGCTACAAAATTCTTTGAAATTCCTCGAATTCTTCAAAATCCTTCGAAATCTTCTAAATTCTTGGAAAATCAATAAAATTTTTTGAATCCTCTTAAATTCCTCAAAATACTTCAAAATTTGGAAATCCTACAAAATTCTTCGGAATCCCTTGAAATGTTCAAGATAGTTTGAAATTCTTTTGAATCTGTTAAAATTGATTGAAATTTTCATAATCTTTCAAAATCCTACAAAATTCTTTGAATCCCATTACAATTAAAATTTTGGTTTTTAATTTCCTGCAATATGTTGAAATGGATTAAAATCTCCAAAGTTTTTTAAAATTCTTCGAAATGCTTGGAATCGCTAAGAATTTCTTGAAATTCTTCAGAAATGCGATAAAATTCTTTAAAATTCCCCATCTTGTTAAATTCCTTCAAATACCTGAAAATTTCATTCATTTTCTAAAATTTCCTAGAAATCCCTTAAAATCTTCGCAATTGTTTCAAAGTTTTTTGACTTTCCTAGAAATCTTTGGAATCCCTCGAAATCTTTTTAATTTTCGGAGATTCAATCAAATCCTTTAAATTTGGTTAAAATTCTTGAAATACCTTAAAATCCTGGAAAATTTCATTTTGTTTTCCAAACTTCTCTAGAAATCCCTTGAAAATAAGGTTCAAATCATTAGAAATCCTACAAAATATTTTGAAATCCTAAACAAATATTTGAAATTCCTTGCATTTACCGAAATCTTGTTAAATTGTTTGAAATCTGTCAAAATGGAATAAAATCTTTAAAATCTTAAAATCCCGTAAATTCTTCAAAATAATTGGAGTTTCCATAAAATCCCTAGAAATCTCTGGAAATGTTACAAAATGCTTGGACATTCCTTGCATTTTTTTTATTTCTTGAAATTCTTTGGAATTTTTTGAAACAGATAAATATATATACTCGTCAAAACCATTATAATAAGTAAAAATCCTTTGAATATTTGTTCAAGTTCTCTAGAAAAAAAATTCAAATTTCTAGAAACTTCTGAAATCACCCTGAAGCACTCCCTACTGTCACAATTCGAAATAACTAACAGCTGCTTCGTCGCATTCTCTTTTATTTTCTCTACGTCTTGAAATCGTTTTCCTTTTCGAGTATACTTTAATTTGGGAAACAGCCAGAAATCACAGAAACTCAGGCCAGGAATGTATTGGGGCTGCCGACTTTGTATAAGGCCGTATTGCACCAGAAATTTCTGAATAAGCTGCGATGAATGTTCACAACACCTTCCTGGTCGAAGGAAACAGTGAGCATTGCCTTGCTGTTACTCTGACTCTAGCGCGCTCTTTTTGGTCTCAAGGATCCAGGGGTCTTTCACTGCAAAGGTTGGCCCTTCATCTCCAGATCATAGTCATAGACCCATGCGCGGCATCCCCAGAGCTTGGTTCAAAATTTGCGAAACAATAGTTTTTGGAAACCCAAGGTCTTTTTCTATCCATGTCTCACTGTTGAACGACCTGGGTCTCTTTCATGATGTGTCCGCTGCTCTCCCACGTTGGATCGCTGTTCGCCCATCAACTTGGTGTGACTTCTCTATCAAGTTGGTCGACGATCTTTACCACGCGGGCTTGCTGCTGTCTGTTTATAGAACCGCTGCTCTCTAATTGTGGGACCGCTGCTCTCCCACGTTGGATCGCTGATCGCCCATCAACTTGGTGTGACTTCATTCTCAAGTTGGTCGACGATCTTTACCACTCGGGCATGCTGCTGTCTGTTTGTGGGCACGCTACTGTCTCTTTGTAGGCACGCTGCTGTCTCTCCGTGAGCACGCTGCCGTCTGCTTATGAAACCGCTGCTGTCTTTCTGTAAAATCGCTGAAACTTGCACTCGTTCACTGAAGTGAAATCACTTTCAAATAGCCTAAACCTCTCTTTAATTTGAGTATCACTCACAAGCTCATCACCATACACTATCCGAATCAGAACGATCGTTTTCCAACATGAATGGCCAAGTCTTCGGCGTCATTTAATGTAGACACTTTGTTCGGTGCGTAGCGTCATCCTGAAAAGCGACGCATACGTGGTTAGACGTTCACACAACTGCCTACACTAGTCGACAGTAGCACAACTAGGTACAAAGTTGGAGCACTAATCCTCTAATAATGGCAAGGTCGCGCGAAGCAAGAGGCCCCTCTTTCGACCGACAATCCTGTCCCCCTTGGATCCTGTGATTGTGAAAAAAATATAGGCTGGTGGATCTGTCGTACCCCAGAAAGTGCAATAAAAGTTTGGGAAACGCTGCGTTAGAGGGTCTGAAAAATTGGCCAAATAAAAAACTGATGTTGCATTAAACTTGATACACTTCTTTCGTATTTTTACAGAATTGACTTCACAAGCAGGGAAGCAAATTACTCCTATAGAACAAATACGAGGACTCTATGTTCCTGAAGGTCAACCAATAATTGTCAATAATAAAATGATTGGAGTAAATCGTTTTGGTTCAATTTATCCAATAATCCAAGACGATCTGCACTTCACTGCACTACTCCAGCCTTACAACACTCCTCAGCGCATTAAGGACGTGGAGTGGCTTGTATACGTCTCTAACTACATTGATTCAGTGGGATTAGGTCACGATGCCATGCTAACTGCTCTTCGCGCATTAGCGAGAATACATAACCGTCAACATGGTCAAGTTGAAATTGATCCACCAAGACGAGCAAATTCTTCGAACGACGAAAATATATTTGGGATCGATACACGCGACAATAGACCGGTTCAGAATGGCTTTGAACCCCCGAGACAAGCGGTTCATTACAGGCCCATTGATGTTGTTGTTCGCAGACATAGATTTGGCAGTAGGCCACTGGAAAACATAACACCTAGGGGAAACCGCCACAGCGACAGCTAAAATATAAAATAGTAAGTTGGGTACCAAAGAGGTTCGATTACATACCGTCAAACGAGGTAGCTTCGGATATGTGGGGTAAATTCGGACACCCCTAAATTCCCTCAAACAATAGAATAAATTACTCAAAGCTGTCCCAAGAATCTGGAATCAGTTCAAGCCTTAACTGGTTCTAGATTCTGGCTCAAACTACCCAAGATAGTTCAAAATTCTTTTGAATCTGTTAAGATTGATTAAAATTTTCAAAATCTTTCAAGCGTTAGATCGTCTTTTAATGTTAAAACTTTGATTGTTGAAATTGCTGATACTTTTAATGTTTACTGGTTGGATCGCTGTTCGGCCATCAACTTGGTGTGTCTTCTCTGTCAAGTTGGTCGACGACCTTTAACACGCGGGCACGCTGTCTGTTTGTGAGCACGCTGCTGTCTGTTTGTGAAACCGCTGCGTTCTCATTGTGGCACCGTTGCTCTCCCACGTTGGATCGCTGTTCGCCCATCAACTTGGTGTGCCTTCGCTCTCAAGTTGGTCGACGACCTTCAACACGCGGGCACGCTGTCTGTTTGTGGGCACGCTGCTGTCTGTTTGTAAGCACGCTGCTGTCTGTTTGTGAAACCGCTGCGTTCTCATTGTGGAACCGTTGCTCTCCCACGTTGGATCGCTGTTCGCCCAACAACATGGTTTGTCTTCTCTCTCAAGTTGGTCGACGATCTTTAACACGCGGGCATGCTGCTGTCTCTTTGTGGGCACGCTGCTGGCTCTTTTCGAGCATACTGCTGTCTGTTTATGATTTATGAAATTTAATTTTTTACTTTAAACTATCAATTTTGGAATGTACGAAGTTAGCTTACTGTCCGCAGTTTCCCCATTTGACGGCAAGTTGCCCATGAAGTTTCTTTGCTCAACCTCTTGATTTCAGTATTTGAAAAAGATCTCAAGTTTAGAGGACAAGGTGAAAACCGGAATCTTTGAAATGCATTAGAATTCCGACGGTTATAACTTTGGATCTATTAGGACTAGAAATTTTTTTTCAATTCCCAAAGAATCAAGTCGGCTTCAATTAAATTTTGCGGGGAACACATGTATACCATTAAGCCATTTCCCTTTCAGGGTAGGCGTGACACTACCCGATTAGGGTAGTGTTTCTAGGTGGATAGTTTTCTTGTAGTTATAAATAACTACAAGTGTGGGCTCACCACACCCATGATGTGCCAACAGCACTCAGTATTCTTAAATGGTCACCCATCCAAGTACTAACCGCGTCCAACGCTTACAATTTATCATTTGTAATTGATAGAATAGGTGATGATTGGATTACCTTGGCGCACTGAGTTTCTTATAACAACCCTGCTGAAAGTTTGAATTTCATTTCGCATATGGATATCTGATCAGTTGGATAGCAGAAGGGACAACAAACATCAAGAAGCCATAGAAAGGTGTGCAATTAAAAATGATGAGCACAATTTATCCAGCAGGAATGTCATCAAAGTTTTCAGAATTTACCAGTAAATTGCCATCAATTCTAAAAATCTAAAATGTATAGAAATTATCAAATTTTTGAAAATTTGATAGGAATTTTTGTAAGTTACCATAGATTCTTAAATTTAAAGAAATTATTTGAATTTGTTGAAATCTATGAAAACTTGAAACTTGTGAAATTTATTAAATTCACGCGAATTCGTGATATTTATAAAAATTGAGAATTTAATAGACATTTGCATAAATTACCATAATTTCTAAATTTTATAAAAATTTAAAAAATTTGTCGAAGTTTATCAAAGAGAAAAGTAATGACATTTTTTTAACTTATGGGAATTGGTGAAATTATCAAAACTGTATGGAAATATCCATAAATTTCCATAATTTCTAAAATTTACAGAAAGTGAAGAAATTTTTGGAAATTTCTGAAATTTATGTTCATGAGAATTTGTGCCTATTTCTGAAAATTGTGTAAATTTATGGTAATTTACCGGTAACTTTTAATAAAATTCCTGCTGGATATCGCACAGGGTTTTGTCTCTTATTTTATGAAAAATGAAATTGTTAAACTATGTTACGAAATAAAAATTAACTATAAGAATCTACGAATTTATTTATTTATACCTTCTATTTAAATTGTAGCTTTTTCGGTCATATCAATGTGATACAAAATTTGAAAATTATTATTTTTTAATGATTTCTTTTCTAGATCCTGATTTAAGAATACTTTAGTCACACTATTTTATTCCTTGAAAAAGAAGCTATTTGAGAATTTCGAATGTTTCAAGAAAACGCAAAAATTTTCTTAGGATTTCTAGGAAAATTTTAATTGATTTTCATTCAGAAAACTTAATTTTAAATGACAGTTCAACAATATTTTCAAACATTTCCAAAGATTTTCAAAATTGGCAAAAAAGAACCTGGAAGATATTAGGAAAATTCTTTTAATTTTGCAAGATTTCCAAAACATTGTAGGAAAAATCCTAAAAATTTTAAAGATATTTAGAAGGTTTGGAAATTTTCAAAGGTTTGAAAATAATTGAAAATTTCAAATATTTCATTATATTTAACAGAATATAAATTTTGGAATCTTGCGGGAAAAAAATAAAAAGCTTTCTAAAAATTCTGAAATCTTTCGGAAGAATAAACAGATTTGCTAAGAGTTCTAATTTTTCAGAAAATCCAGCGAGGTTTTAAAAAATTTCAAACCGTTTTTAAAATTTTCAAAAAATAATCTAGAAAATTGTTAAATAATTCAAAATATTGAAAAAAATATTTAACGGAATGTAGATTTTGTAATTTTTTAATAAATAGGCTTTCTAAGAATCGACAGGTTTAAAGAAAATACACAAATCTTCCTAAAATTCCTAGGAAAATGTAGAATTTTTATTATTTAAAAAAATTAAGTTCAAGAGAATATTTGAAATGGTTTTGAAACATCTCAAAAGATTTTCAAAATTGCTGAAAAATTATCTGTAAGATTGTAATGCAATTAAAAAAAAATTCAGAATTCATTTATTTATTTTTCAGGAATTTATCTTTTTTAGTTGAAAATTCATCTATTTTATAGAGAATTCAACTATTTGGTTATATGTTCCAGTAGTATGTTAAAAGTTGGAATATTTTGTGAAAAATTAAACTCCTTGGTTGAAAATTTGAATATTTTTTTGAAAATTCGTCAAAAGTTAATTTTCTTTAGTTTAGAATTTAACTATTTGTTGGAAAATTTATGTATTTCATTGAAAAATTGTCTTTTTGGTTTAAAAATTTATGATTTTAGTTGAAAATTCATGTCTGATTGAAAATTTGACTATTTTGTTGAAAATTCGTTGTTTTTGTTGAAAATTAATTTTCTTTACTCAGTTCCGTCTCGACCTCGTTCGTGGTCGGATGTGCTTGCGAATGCTCTGTGCTTATATTGAACACGTGTGTCCTTTCTACAGGTGAGTGCTGCAATTCGTAAAGGACCCCACACAAAATGTATTGAAAAAAGGTCTCGGTGGATTTTGATAATTTTTTGATACTTTGTAGAACATGATCCCCCGAACAAAAAATCATAATGACAAAACCCCGAAAAATGGACAGATTTTCATCTGCACCGCGCCAAAAGTACCCTTTCAGACCAGCATTCACGCTACATAGAAGCTATTGGCGCGAAGCTCACTGAAAACACTTAGCACTCTGCAACTGTGACATTTTGTAGATCATGGCCCCGCGAACAAAAAATCCTTCTGACAAAACCCTGAAAAATGGACAGATTTTCGTCTGCACCGCGCCAACGGGACCCTTTGGAGTAGCATGCCCGCCACGTAGAGGCTACTGGAGCTACGCTCACTGGAAACACTTAGCACTTTATAACTGTGACATTTTGTAGATCATGACCCCGCGAACAAAAAATTCTTCTGACAAACCCCCGAAAAAGGTTGTCACAGTGCAGAGTGCTATGTGTTTTCAGTGAGCTTCGCGCCAATAGCTTCTATGTAGCGTGAATGCTGGTCTGAAAAGGTACTTTTGGCGCGGTGCAGATGAAAATCTGTCCATTTTTCGGGGTTTTGTCATTATGATTTTTTGTTCGGGGGGTCATGTTCTACAAAATATCAAAAAATTATCAAAATCCATAAAGACCTTTTTTCAATACATTTTGTGCGGGGTCCTTTCGAGTGCGAGTGAAAATTTCTGGAAGAGTGTATCCCGATGCACCCTTCAAATCATGGATACCCCAAATAGTGATAACACCCAACGTCAATCCACCTCTACAGTCGCGAACCAAAAAGAACCAGCAAACAACATGAACAGCTATGCAGCTGCAACAGAACGAGATTCATTCCCCAAAAAGGACCAAGCAATCGTCATTGAATCGAAAAATGAAATTCCTTTAAAAGAGTACACAACGGAAATAGGAAAACTGGTTGGATCAACCAATATCAGATTTGCATCAAAAATTTCTAACGATCGAGTATGTATGTTCCTAGCCAGTAAACAACTGGCGGATGAACTTATGGATAAACACGCACTTGTCAACATTAGGGAATACTCGTTAGAGCCTAGACCTTTGATTACTAAACACAAGAAACTTATACTATCAAATGTCTGCCCTGTTAATCCACACACTTTCATAATAGCAGCACTTCAAGATATTGGAAAAACAACAACCTCCCAATTATCCTTTGTTAGAGCTGGCTTATCTGAGGCTGGTTTGGCCCATTGACTTAGTTTCCGAAGACAGGTATACATACACCCTGATAGTATCTCGAAAATTCCAGATTCCCTGCAAGTTAACTATGAGGACACCTCTTATCGGATATACCTATCAACTGATAACCTAACATGCTTCATGTGTAAGCAAGCAGGACGTATTGCTAAACATTGCAAAAATGTTCCAAATGAGGCATCTGCCAAACTGAACGCTACCAACCCCACTCTAACAACGGCACCACTCATTGATTTAAATAATACCCCTCATTATCATGAAACATTAGTAAGCAATCAATTGGGAGTTTTCCAGAACTTCCTTCAACATCCCTAAACACAGGCAGCAAACACCCTGCTCTCTCTTATACTAGCTCTTCTACAATATCGGACAAACAGGTCATTCAGGAACATACAGCAGACAAAAACCCTTCCGAAAAAGAGGAAAACGATTGGAAACTTGCTAAACAAACAAAATAAAAAAAACAAAAGAAAAACAACCCCCTGCTTGGATCGCTGTTCGCCCATCAACTTGGTGTGTCTTCTTTCTCAAGTTGGTCGACGACCTTTAACACGCGGGCACGCTGCCTGTTTGTGAACACGCTGCTGTATGTTTGTGAGCATGCTGCTGTCTGTTTGTGAAACGACGAAAGACCATTGGCAGCCCATTAGAACCAATCAGATCAATGTTTGAAGAATCTACTTCAAAATATCCCCTTAACTACACACAGTAAAAAAGCTTCTTCGATAAGGCTACGGGAGCTGCTAATCCTTCCACTATTGCCAAAGAGTACACTGACGATATTCAGTCTCTCATCTCTATGATGAGAGAATTATATCCCAATCTAACGGACCGAGCTGCAAAGTACAGAAGTACCAAAATAACCAATTTACTAGAAAAATCTCTCAAAGGATTCCTCAGTTCTTGCTCTGAAAATGATTCTCTATCAATGTCTGAAGACAGCGATAATTAACAGTTTCTCTACTTAAACCTAATAAATGGCTCTGGAAATTATTCGATGGAATCTAAACGGCTTTTACCCTCGCCGCGAAAATTTTCAACTACTTATCAAAAACTCAAACTCTTCCATAATTTTTTACAAGAAACAAATTTTTAAGATTCCTTTTGTGCAAACGTCAGAGGATACAACTCGGTCTTTAAAAACCGTCTAAACATTAATTTTGCTAGTGGAGGTGTTGCAATTTATCTGAAAAAATGTTTACACCATCAGGAAATATCTCTCAACACCAACTTGGAAGCTGTAGCTGTGTCAATTCTAAGTCCTGATGAACTATGTGTTTGTAATGTGTACATACCAAATCGATATGATTTTAGCCTCCTTGAGCTCAAAAATCTCATTAATCAACTTCTAGAACCATACATCTTATTAGGTGACTTCAATAGTCACAACCAACTTTGGGGATGAAATCATGCTGACTTTTGTAATGCAAGTATAGCTTACAGGTTAAATTGGGAAGCTTTGGAGGATCTTTATGATAGTGATCACTTCCCTATTAAATTGGAATTACAAAACACTAATCTTACTCTATATAATTACAATCCGAATGGAAATTTGAAAAAGCTGATTGGGAACTATTTCGAACTAAAATTGATACAAAAATTGACCAGTTAAAAATTCCTTCTGCTGAAAATAAAGACGACATTGACAATATAGTTACTGAATTAGTGGCCGCTATCACTGAGGCTGCTGAGCTATCTATCCCATAAACGTCTCGTGAATCATTCCAAAAGTAAGTCCCTTGGTGGAACGCTGAAGTTGAAGAAGCTATTAAACAAAAAAAACATGTTTATAACGTCTATAAGAAGCACAAAACTACTGAAAATAAGATTGAATTTAAAAAGTTGCGAGCCATCTCAAGGAAGATAAACAAACTGAGCAGCAGGAGTTCGTGGATCACCTTCACTTCTTCATTGAAATATAATACTCCAAGTTCCGTGGCTTGGAAAAAGATAAACGCAATCGAAGGAAGTGCAACACAGCAAATGCATATCACAACGCTGGAAAAATTGGATGGTTCGATTTCGTCTGACTCTACTGAAGTTGCTGACGAATTGGCCGACAATTACGCTTCTAATTACAGCAACGCAAATTATGATGAAAACTTTCTCACCTTCAAACTTAAAAATGAAGATTTCACTGACCCGAGATTTGAAGAAAACAAAAACTTAGTCATAAACACGTCTCCTCAATTGAACGAACTCATTGTCAGCACTTAAACAATCCAAAAACACTAGTCCAGGACCTGATAAAATAACTAATATTCTCCTTAAAAACCTCTCCCCGAAAGCATTACAGTACCTCCTTGATGTGTTCAATTGTATATGGATTCACAAAGTTTTCCCAGAATGATGAAGAGAATCTCTTATCGCTCCAATCCATAAACCAGGAAAAGACCAATTAAAAGCTAGCAGCTACCGACCTATCGGCCTAACTTGTGATATGTGTAAACTTTTGGAGAAAATGATCAACAAGCGACTTAGATGGTTTTTAGAAAACAAAGGATTTTTTGATATCCACCAACGTGCTTTCAGACAACACCGATCTACTCTTGACTCTTAAATCTCGAAACAAATATACGTGATGCATTTGTCAATGGCCAACATCTTCTGGCAGTTTCACTAGACATTGAAAAATGCTACGAAATGGTCTGGAGAAATAGAATCCTTCATATCCTACTCGATAATGATGTCGGCGGTTCAATGTGAATCTTCATAAAGAACTTCCTTCTGGAAAGATTCATCCAAGTCCGAGGAAATGGTCACTTATCCAAAAGAGTAAAACTTGAAAATGGAGTGCTCCAAGGATCAGTCCTCAGTGTCACTCTCTTTTTACTAACCTTTAATGACGTCTCACATTCTACTTTAGTGGGAAAGATCTTCCTATTACACAAGAATTAATCCAGAGGTGTCTCAATAATCTTCAAGAGTGGGCTGGAAAAACTGGTTTTAAATTTTCTAAAACCAAAACCCAGTGCATCTTATTCTCTAGAAATAAATCCTACGATCAGGCTCCCACGTTATATTTGGAAAACCATGAGCTGGAAGTAGTAGATACAATAAGAATTCTAGGGCTTTTTTTTGACAATAAGCTTACCTGGATCTCCCACCTCAAACACTTGAAAACAGATTGTAATGGAAGACTTAACATTATTAAAACCCTCGCTGAAAGAAACTGGGGAGCTGATCAAAAACTATTGGTCAATACCTACAAAGCCGTTGTTAGATCCAAACTAGATTATGGTTCTATAATCTATAATTCAGCCAATCCAAAGGCTTTAGACATTATCTCTCCCATTCATAATGCTGGAATAAGAATTGCTATGGGAGCCTTTTTCTCAAGTGCGGTAAATAGCATCCTCTCCGAAGCGGGTGAATCCCCATTGGAGTACAGAAGAATGCAACTAAGTCTGAACTATGCTACTGCGATAGCCTCAACTCCCTCAAATCCTGCGTACAATAATCTTTTCCTCGGAAACTACGAGGACGTCTACAAGAAACATACCAGAGCTCCAGAGCCTCTATACGTCCGAATGAACACGTACCTCCAAGAAATTAACTTCGAACTTCCAGAGATGGCTTGCAGAAGATTCCACAATTTTCTCTATTGGGAATTTCCAGTACCAACCATCTGATACCTGTTTTTCCCACTAGAATGTTATTTCCACAAAATAGTATTCTCGTGGGAACAGGAATCTGCTTTTTCCTCTTCGGAATTGCCGTTTCGACAATGTTTTGCGTTTCAGATGGTTCGCGCCAGTGCCACTGGTACCTTGCTTCCCCACGCGCAGCGCTCCGAGCGCGCCAGGGGAGCGAGCCCCGTCGACCAGTTCAGTCGCTGAGCTCGAACGATCAGTTCTCATCGAGTAGCCGCCCAGCGTGGGTCATCAGCCGAACGCGCTCCCAATCGTCCGCCGTAACCCTGTGCCGCTGACATCCGGCGACGCCCCGCTCCGGTAACATACAATGCGGTCAGTCAACCTCCGTGCGCCGTAGGAAGTACTCGACTTCATTCGTACCGTTTTTGTGCGCCTGTTTTAACCGCTCGACACGTGGAACATTATAGTACAACAAGCCCCTCGTTTAGAGTAACTCTTTAATAAAGAACACTTTGAGTTGAAACTAGAGAGGAAGGCCTCGTTCTTTTATTCCTTCTTCGCCCTCTCTTAGGACACCGCGACCACCATGGATAACCAACCGCAGGCAACCCCGCCGGCCTGTCAGGCCGAAACGACTAGTTCAAGGTTACCCGACGTAAGTGCCCATAAACCAGATTCTCCTTTACTTTTCCTATGCTTCCAACCTTAAGTCTCCGGTAGGTCGCTTCTGCATATAAGGATCTCACTCCTTCATTCCTATCCTGCCTAGGTCACTTTCCCCTCCGAAAGGATCTGACAACCTCAAACCATATATTCCCGTTCCCCTTGTTTTCATTTTAACTCTCAGTAGGTTGCTTCTACATAGAAGGATCTCACTCCTTCATTGCTATCCTGCCTAGGTCACTTTCCCCCCCTGAAAGGATCTGACAACCTCAAACCATATATTCCCGTTCCCCTTATTTTCATTTTAACTCTCTAGTAGGTCGCTTCTACATATAAGGATCTCACTCCTTCATTCCTAACCTGCCTAGGTCACTCCCCTCCCCCTCCGGAAGGATCTGACATCACTGAACCACTTGTGCCCTTTCCTACAACTACCCTCCCTAGTAGGTCACTTCTTCATAGAAGGATCTCTTTAAATCATTCCTAACCTGTCTAGGTCACTCCCCCCCCCCCCCCTCCGGGAGGATCTGACATCTCTGAACCACACGTTGCCTGTTCCTATAAATTCCATACCTAGTAGGTCACTTCTTCATAGAAGGATCTCTTTAAATCATTTCTAACCCGTTTAGGTCACTCCCCCCTCCGGGAGGATCTGACATCTCTGAACCACATGTGGCTGTTCCTGTAGCTTCCATTCCTAGTAGGTCACTTCTTCATAGAAGGATTTCTTTTAATCATGCCTAACCTGTCTAGGTCTCTCCCCCCCTCCGGGAGGATCTAACATCTCTGAACCAGTAGGATACCTGGTGTAAGTTGCTACTTCATTTTATTAGAATACCATCTTAACCCTATCTATTGCTGGGATCGTTTCACATCATTACTGATCTTCGTAAATTTCCCAAAAACAAAACTGACTTAACTGAGATCCTCAAATCCTTTCCAAATCACACTTAAATATACACTGATGGATCTAAATCAAACTTCGGCTGTGGTTGCTTGGTGGTGACACTAGATGAAAAATTCCAATATAAACTGCCTGAGTTCTACAGTATATTCAGATCTGAAACTTATGCTCTTTTACAAGCCATGAAATTTATAGACAGAAGTAATGATTCCCGTTTGGTCATTCTCAGTGATTCCTTGTCTGCTATTGAGGCTACTACAAATACAACTAACTTTGATCATATCACCCAAGAATTACAAGAGATCTTCTACAACCAAAAAAATCGAGGAAAAGAAATTATTCTAATTTGGATCCCATCCACATGGGTATTGAAGGAAATGAAAATGCTGACTCTCTAGCTGAATCTGCCTGTTTTCTTACAAAGGCTGAAGTTCCTGTGCCTGTATATTACAAGGATTTTAAAATGAAACACTCAGAGCAAAAGCAAAAGGTTGATTCCAACTGTTTTTAATTAAAAATTAGAATTTTCTCATTGAAATAGCAATTATTATATTTTTCGTTGAAAATTCAGCTTTCTTGGTGGAAAATTCAACTGTTTAGTTAAAACTTATATTTTTTGTTGAAATTTTGATTGACGTACAGAAATATTCAAAAATGTTGAAAATTTTTTTTAAGAATCTTAGGAAAATTATATTTATACCTATAACCTTAAAAATAAATAACTTAAAGAATAAATAGTTATTCGAAATTTTTATTTTGTATACAAAAATATTGTTCACCTTAAATTATAATTTTGTTGACATTTTTCTTTTTTCTTCATTACAAAAATTTTTTATTTGAAAATTCATTTATTTGGTTGAAATCTCATACTTTGTAGGATGATTTCAACTGTTTTTAATCAAAAGTTAGAAATTTGTCATTGAAATAGTAATTATTACATTTTTCGTTGAAAATTCAGCTTTTCGCCAGAAAATTTAACTATTTGGTTGAAAATGTTTTTTTTTTGGTTAAAATTTTAATTTGAAATATCGGAAATCTTACAAAATATTTCGAACCTTCTGTCAAGAATCTTGGAAAACTTATATTTATTTTCACAATTTTATTTTAATTGTAAACTAATTTCAATTGGAAATTAATTGTAAATAAATGTAAAATAAATTCAAAGAAATTCGCTGTATAAAGAAATATCCTATGATACTACCTCCGCGTTGGCGGGGAAATAAGTTTTATTAAAAAATGTGTGGGATTTTCAAAAAAAAAACTCCATGAATTTCTGACCTTTCTTAATTTTATTTTTTGAGTGTGTTCAAATCTGATTTATGTTTAGGAAAAATCATTTGAAAGGCAAGTTCATTGTATTTTACTAACTAATGAGGATATTTTTATAATTTCATTCCTGAAATCTATTCCCTTAGGTCAAACATGGTACAAAAATGTAGCAAAATTTAAAAAAATGACCAACTATTTACAAGAATTTTTTTTAATAAAAGTCTATGTGTATCATATTCAAATAAAATTTAGGAATATTTATAAAAATTATTACATTTTTCACTTTTTAAAATTAATGTATACAGAGTACAGTTTTTATGTGAAATTTTACGACAGTTTTTTGTACCATGTTTGACCCTAGGGCAGAATCAAGGAATAATATTCTAAAAATATGTTCATTAGTTATTAAAATACTAAAAAGAATTACCTTCAAAACTGTTTTGTCTTTTTTAAATAATGGGATATTTCTTTATAAAATAACTTTCGTTGAATTTATTTTACAATTATTTACAATTAATTTCCAATTAAAATTATTTTACAATTAAAATAAAGTTGTAAAAATAAATATAAGTTTTCCAAGATTCTTGACTGTAATTTCGAAATATTTTCTATGATTTGAGATATTTCAAATTAAAATTTGAACAAAAAAAAAAACAAAAGCATTTTCAACCGAATAGTTTAATTTTCAGGCAAAAAAGGTTAATTCTCAACCAAAAATGTGATAATTGCTATTTCAATCCAAAAAATTAATTTTAAATAAAAAACGGTTGAATTTAACTTAAATAAATGAATTTTCAACAAAATAAATAAATTTTCAAGTAAAAACGATTTTTAGTCAAGAAAAAAGAAAAATTATAATTTAAGGAAAAAAATAATTTTTAACACAAAATAAAAATTTTGAATAACTATTTATTCTTGAAGTTATTTATTTTTAAGGTTATAGGTATAAATATAATTTTCCTTAGATTCTTAAGAAAATTTTCCAACATTTTTTAATATTTCTGTATGTCAATCAAAATTTCAACAAAAAATATAAGTTTTAACTAAACAGTTGAATTTTCCACCAAGAAAGCTGAATTTTCGACAAAAAATGTAATAATTGCTATTTCAATGAAAAGATTCTAATTTTTAATTAAAAACAGTTGGAATCAACCTTTAAAGAATGAGATTTCAACCAAATAAATAAATTTTGGAATAAAAAAATTTTTTAATGAAGAAAAATTTCAACAAAATTATAATTTAAGGTGAAAAATATTTTTGTATAAAAAATCAAAATTTCGAATAACTATTTATTCTTTGAGTTATTTATTTTTAAGGTTATAGGTATAAATATAATTTTCAACGAAAAATGTAATAATTGCACGAAAAAAAAAATTTAAGTAAACTAAATTATTTAGATTTATTTTTCAATTTTTTCAAAAAAAGAAGGTTTTTAAGAATTTCAAAAGGTTTCGAGAAAATACAAAAGAAAATTTGAAATCATCTTTTGTTTTAAAAAATTATTTTGAGGGCATATTTTAAAATATTCAAAAATATTTTGAAAGATTCTCAAAATTGTCAAAAAAGAATTTGGAAGATTTTAAAGCAATTTTTTTCAATTTCTTCAAAATTAACAAAAAAATGTAGCAAAAAGTCTAAATATTTAAAAATATATTAAAAATGTTCAGAATTTTTCAAAAGATTTCAAAATATTTTAGAAGATTGAAAGATTTCAACAAATTAAAAAAATGATGTAAATTTCTTAAGCTTTTGAAAAAAAATTTGGAAGCTCACTAAGCATTGTTAAATCTTCCAACATAATAAACAAATTTTGTTCAGATTCCTGGGAAAATTTCTAATAACTTTTTATTTTAAAAAATTATTATGTGAAGAACATTAACAAATATGTAAAAAAAGTTTTAATAATTTCAAAATAGTCAAAAAAAATCTGGAAGATTTTTAGGCAATTTTTTTCATATTTCAGGATTACAAAAAGATTACAAAAATTCGAAACATTCTAAAGTATATTCAGAAGGTTGAGAAATTTCACAAAGATTTTTTAAAAATAATACAAATTTCAGAAAAAATTCGATACGTTTTGAAAGATATTTCGAAGGTGTGGAAGTTTTAAACAGATTTAAAAATCATTTAAAATTTCTAAAGATTTCAACGAATTAAACAAAAATGTGAAGTTTTGAATCTTGCGAAAGAAAAATTTAGAAGCTTTCTAAAAATTGTGAAAGTTTTCAAGATAATAAACAAATTTTGTTCAATTTCATGTTAAAATTTTTAATGATTTTTTATTTTTTTTTTTTTTTTTTATTATTAGTTCTGGGTTGAGACCTTAGCAGCCCCTGACGCTTGGGTAATCCCGTTGCGTCCCCTTGTAAGCCTAAGCATGACCCCATAGCCCTCTCCATAGGGAGAGGACCGCAGCCACGCTATTGGCCGATATCTCCAACTCACTGATAAAATAATTACCTGTGAGTGTTAGACGTTTCCCCGCAATAGCAGGGCAGTGACAAAGGATGTGAGTAGATGTCTCATTATCCTTTCCGCACAGACGACAGAGGGGACTTTCTGCAAGCCCAATCTTGTGTCTGTGATATCCTAACTTCCCATGTCCTACGAATAGTTCTGTTAGGACTTTAATTTCATTCCTCCCGAGCTTGAGTATTTCCCTAGCTCGGTTGGAGTTAAGCTATGAGCCCAAGAGTGTTTTGGCCTGTCTGCAACCAGAAACCAGGTCCCACTCATTCTGATGTTCCTCAGTCAGCCAACTGTTAATTACTTCAGTGACTAACCTGCTGGAAATACCTACTACTGGCTCGGGTCCAGTAAAATTTCTTCCTGCTGCTAGCTTGGCTAGCCTATCCGATATCTCATTGCCCTTGATACCACTGTGTCCAGGGATCCATAGCAGAGTGACTCGGTTTTCGGTCGCTAACGTATTTAGTGCTTCAAAGCATTCCAGTACTAATAGCGACGTAGTCGTTGTTCCATTCAAGGCCAGTATAGCAGCCCTGCTGTCTGAGCAGATACGGATGTTCCTTTTATTACCGTACTCCCTTGCCTTATAGGCACACTGGAGTATGGCCATAGTCTCAGATTGTAGAACTGTGGCGTAGGACCCCATCTCAATTGTGAAGCCCATTCCATTCCTTCTACGATATACGCCGGCTCCTGCCTTCTCCTCGTTCCTGGAGCCATCTGTAAACCAGTTGTCTCCATCACAGGGCAGGTATGCGTCGCCGTTAACCCATTCCTCCTTCGTGGATAGGCTAACTCGATACTTCTTGTCGAAGAGGTGGCGAGTGACCATTTTGTCCCTGGGCATGTTCAAGGTCGGCCTTCTCGCAATGTCGACTGGGATCTTCACTGCTGTCGAGATCCTTCTGTCATTTACCAAATTTAGCCTCCAGGCCGCCTTCGCAGCCACGGCCTTGATGGTAAGATGGAGGGGCTCTAAACCTATTAGTGCCCCCAGTGCCATCGTGGGTGTCGACTTCGAGGCTCCAGTGACGCCTCTCAAGATCAGTCCCCTGATCCTTTCCAGTCGAGACTTTACAGTGGACAGCTCGACCCTGCTCCACCAGACCACCGCCGCATAGGTTAATCTGGGTCGCAAGATCGCTGTGTAAATCCACATAAGTGTCTCCGGTT
>CAKNYM010048312.1:63217-77077 GCA_932195095.1 Andricus curvator | reverse complement strand
TCAGAATATATTAAAACCCATCCACGTACCACTTGAACATGTTAAAAAAATTATTTTTGATGATTAATAATAAATATAAAAAAATTGTATTTTTGAACATTTCAAATAAGTGCGCGAACGGCAGCCAATGAAGCACGTTATGCATCGCATGCGCAGTAGTGCAAGGTGCCCGCGTTGGGAGCACTGAACTGGAGTCCCAAAGTATCTGCTAAGACACCTCCTTTGTGACTCTTGCTTGTCCGTCTCGACTGATGAGGGCGCGCCGGTGTGTTCGAGGATTTTTTCATCCTGCTGTCATTGAGCCCCAGGCACGGCCATCACATAATGGCTTGGGAGCATGAGAACTCGCGCCCTTGATATTCCAGGAGGCTTTACTATCACCACCTGGAAGGTTCGCTCCTCAGTTCATGTCCCACATACCAAAGTCCGTCAGTTACCCAGAGCAGCTTAACCTCGCGATGCAATCCCTCTGGTTCGCCTATTTCAGATCTATAGTCCTATGAGAATCTTCAGCCCTCTCACCAGCTACAAGGTCCCGCGATCCCTAGATAGAGCAGGTTATTTTTTAATAGGTCACCCAGTTAGTTGTCCGATACTATCCATCAATACTCTTCTATTTTTACAGAACCAGAATCACCACCAGGACCACGCTGGACTTCTGTAGCATTTTATCCTCATATAGAGGATGTACCAGAAATCTTTGCTCCTCGTGGAGAAAAAATAATTCACAGTGATGCTGTCATTGGAGTCAATTATAAGGGTCAAATTCTTCCATACACGCGACATGGAGAGATTATTATATTGCATAAGCGCCACAACCGCGTTGAGGTCCTTGATGAATCTGAATGGAATAACTTGAAACGTGAATATGTGAGTTCACTAAATGCAAATCGAGTGCCAGAGACTCATCAAGTTCTACGCCCGATAATGACCCGTCGGGAGCCAATTTTTGCACAAGCTAATCATAATTCACGTGTGGATCGTAATTTACTTGCTAATCAGAATTTATGGGCTGATAATAGACCAAATGTGCCTAATCTCGATACACCCAGACCCAACTGGAGGCAAAGGGTATCGAGAGAACCTCGCATTGACAGGAACCACCGAATCTGATGATGTTGAATTATAAAAAAAAATTAAAATAAATACAATAAAATACAAAACGGATATTATTTCCCCCACCAGATATTAGCAAACAAGTTCCGGCGTAGCAAACTTAGCATATTCTGATTATCAGCTTCAGATGAAAATGATCCATTTCTGTGGATCCATAATTAATTTACATACAACTTCACCATATCTGTCGAGAGGCTGCTGATATACTTCTGGATGATTTAAAACTTCCTAGGACCAACAAGAAATACTGCTGAATTTTTAATCAAGAATGGAAAATTTTAATTTTCTGTTCAAAAATTAATTTTAAAATAAAGAAAACGAATTTTCAATAAAATAGTTCAATTTTCAGTTAAGATTCTACCACGTAGTCGATACCACCACGTAGTCGAAATTTCGACGAAAAAAGATAAATTTCTAAGAAAAAATTTATCAGTTAAAATTTTAATTAAAAAAGAGAAGTTTGCAACTAACTTTTTGATTTTTCCGCTAAGAAAGATAAATTTCAATACAATAAGTGAAATAGTTTAATTTTAAATATAAAAAATAATAATTTTCAACAAAAAAAAGAAAATTTTCCAATATAATTAGATGTTCAACCGAATAGACGAATTTTCAACTAAAGTGACGAATCTTCATCCTAAAAGAATTTTTTTAAACATAAGTACAACTTTTCACTAAGTCATTGAATTTTCAACCAAACAAAAAATAAATTTTTTATTTAAAAAAATTAAATTTTAATCTAGAAAAATTCTTTAATGTTGAGTTTTTAACTGGAATAGTTACATTTTCAGTTTGAAAAATTAATTTTGACCAAAAAAGAGAATTTTTAACAAAATAGTTGAATTTTCAACCAAGTAGTTTAATTTTTAGATGAGAGAGATAAATTTTAACCAAAAATGGAATAGTTAAATTTTCAGTTAGAAAAATTATTTTTCAACTAATTGAAAACGAATTTTCGACAAAGATTTCAATTTTATAGTTAAATTTGCAACGAAAGAGATGAATTTTTGACTGAAATGGTGAATCTTCGACCAAAAAAATTAATTTTTAAAAAAGGAGGGCAACTTTTCATTAAGAAGTTGAATTTGTATCTAAAATGACTGAATTTTCAACACAAAAAGGCAAATTTTCTAAAAAGTGTTTAGTTTTCAGATGAATTTTCAATTGAAAAATCCCGAAAAATAAAATTTCCGAACTGGAAAATTCCCAAATCATAAAATTCCTGAACAGTTTTGTAATATTACCGAATTGGAAAATTCCTGAATAATGAAATTCCCGATAGTTTATAATATTACCAAATTTTTAAAAATTTCCCATTAATAAAACTCCCGACAGAAAAATTTCGAATTATAAAACATCCGAACTTCTCAACAAAAAAAAAAAAGAATTTTAAACAAATTAGTTAAATCAAAAAAAGTTATATGTTACATTTTCAACAAAAAAGATGGATTTTTAAATCAAAATTAAATGGTTTAATTTTTAATTAAAATATTAATTTGTATAAAAAAGAACGAATTTCCAACAAAATAAAAAAATAAATAAAAAAACCAGAGAGATTATTTTCAACTAAAATGATGAAATTCCAACCAGAAAAAGGAATTTTTGACAAATGAATAAGAAGTTGAATTTTCAAAAAGTAAAATAAGAATTCGCAATAAAAAAAGTAACCACTAAATTTTCAACTGAAAAAGGTAAATTTTCAACCAACCAGTAAAATTTTTAGATTAAAAAAAATATTTGACCAAAAATGGCATAGTTTAATTTTTTCGTGTTAGTGTTTTTCATCTCAAATTACTACTGTTAATAAAAAATCATTAGATTATCAAGAATTTCGGTTATTTTAAAGAAAAATTATCTGATTTTGAAAATGAAATTTACAATTTTGAACAACTTTAGGCTATATCAGTATTTTTCGACGAAAATTTGTATTTTTTTAACAAAAATGCACCGTTTTGACTCAAAAAAATTCCCTTCTTTCGAAAAAAAAATTCCCCTATTTTCCCTAGAATTGAACTGATGAATCACTGTGATCCCTGAATTTCCCTGAATTTCTCGAACTGACATCTTCAAAATTTGAAGTTTTGTAAACTATTTTGTTAATTTTTTTTAGTGAAAATAATTAATTTCTACCATAAAAAAAGAATTTTCAATAAAATAGTTCAATTTTCAACCAAAGAGATGAATTTTTAACTAAAATGTTGAATCTTCAACCGAAAAAATTAATTTTCAACAAAGAAGGTAAACTTTCCGCCAGGTAGTTAAATTTAAAAATAATAAAAATGAATTTTCAAACGAAAAAGTAATAGTTGATAACTCAACAACAAATTTTCTAATTTTTTAAACAAAAAAGTTCCTTTCTACGAAGAAAGATAATCTTTGACAAAAGAGTTGAATCCTTTCCCAAAACAGATAAATTTTCTAACAAACATTTGTTTTAAACAAAAACGATGAAATTTTACCGAAACAGATAAATTTTCAAATTAATATAGTTGAATAGTTGAAATTAATAGTTAATTAAAATTAAAATTAATATTTGAATTTGCAGTGAAAAAAATTATTGTTTTACAAGATAAAAGACTTTTCAATAAAATTGTTAAATTTGCAAGCAAAGATACAAGTTTTTAAACGAAAATATTGAATCTTCAACCAAAAATATTGACTTTTAATGAAGGAGTTCAACCGAGTAGTTAAATTTCCAACTAAAAAAGAGTAAATTTTCAACTAAAAATGAAATATTTCAGTTTTCAATTAAAAAATGAATGTTTACCCAGGAGAAAAAATTTTCGAAAAAAAAGTTTAATTCTCAAATAAAGAGATGATTTAAAACTAAAATGTTGAATCTTCAACTAGAAAAATTAATTATTAACAACGGAGGTAAGCTTTCGGCTAGATAATTGAATTTTCGAAAAATCAAAATAAATTTTTCACGAAAAATGTAATAGGTGATAATAATTCAACCGAAATATTTTTTATTTTTAAATCAAAAACAGTTAATTTCACACAACAAAAACGAATTTTCAACAAATTAGTTAAACTTTCAAACAACGAGATAAATTTTTAACTGAAATGATGAATTTTCAATAAAAAAAAAGAATATGAATGTTTAGCCAAAAATGGCAAAGTTGAATTTTCAGTTAAAAAAATTAATTTTCATATAATTAAAAATGAATTAAAAAAAAGATGAATTAACAAAAAAGTAATTTTTAAATTTTGAACTAAAAAGATAAATTTTTAAATGTTTTTTTTTTTTCGAAAATTACTATTGTTAATAGAAAATCATTAGATCTGAGAAAATATTTACAATATTTGGAAAATAATATGGCACGTTAACGCATCGAGGCTGACTAGTACTTTCCGTGACTACTGAATTCTCCAAATGATATTTACGTTCAAAACTTTTTAAATTTTAAAAACAATTTCATTCAAAATTTGTTGTTAGAATAATTATTGTTTACCAAAAAAAAAAGAATTTTCAACAAACTAGTTAAATTTTCAAGTAAAGATACGAGCTTTTAAACTAAAATATTGAGTCTTCAATTAAAAATATTAACTTTTAACAACTACATAGTTCAACTCTAAACAGGGCAGTTCGAATTTGAAACAAAAAAGTAATTTTTAGGTAAAAGAAATATTATTTTTAACTCAAAATGCAATAGATTGATTTTTAATTGAAAAATAAATGTTCATAAAAAAACGAATTTTTAACAAAATAGTTGAATGCTCAACCAAAACAGATCAATTTTTAACCAAAGAGTTGTATTTTAAATTGAAAAAGATGAAATTTATACCAAATTTTTTCACCAAAAAGACGAATTTTTTAACTAACAAAAAAGTTGAAATTTCAACAAAAAAGATACATTTTTAACGAAAAATGGAATAGTTAAATTTTCCATTCAAAAATTAATGTTTAACCAAAAAAATGAATTTTTAACAAAATAGTTAAATTTTTACCAAAGGAATTAATTATCAACTAAAATTATAAATCTCCAACAAAAAAAATGAATTTTTGAGAAAGAAGTTCAAGTTTAGGCCAAACAGTTAAATTTTAGAAGAAAAAAAACAGAAATTTTTAACGATAGAAGTAATAGTTGAAGTTTCAACTGCAAAGATAAATTTTGGACCAGAACTGGAATAGTTGAATTTTCTGTTAAAAAAAATTATTTTCCAACCAGAGAAGACGAATTTTCAAAAAAATATTAAAAATTTCAACCGAAGAGATAAATTTGCAACTAATATTATGAATGTTCAACCAAAAAACTAAATTTTTGACAAGGGTGGTTGATTTTTTCAACAATGAAAATGAAGTTTTATCGAAAATTGTAATGGCTGATAAATCAATCAAAAAATTTTTTATTTCTAAATGATAAAAAGTTTATTTCAACCAAGGAATACAAATTTTCAACAAAATAGTTGAATTTTTATGTAGAATAGATAAATTTTCAAATACGAATGAAATGGTTCAATTTTAAAATGAAAAGTTAATGTTTAACCAAAACAACAACAAATTTTCAAAAAAATAGTTAAATTTTCAAGTAGCGGTTTTTTTCTGAAATTTCCAACCTTTTTTCACTTTTTACTTACATTAAGGTAATAAATAATCAAATTATACGAAAATAATTGTTTAAAAAATTTATTAGTGTTTGTAAATATCTTCTCTTAGAGCCATGCTAGAAAGCAGTGATTTTATTTTGGACATTTCTAGATTTTTGTCAACTTTTTACTTAGATCAAAGTATTACTTGATCAAAGTCTTAAAAATAATTTATTAAACAATTTAATATCATTCATGTAAATATTCTTTTATAATAGTTATAGAATAATTATAGAAAGTTACGTTTTTTCCAAAATTGCTAAGTTTTTTGCAACTTTTTATTTCATTGAGGTAATAAATAATCAACCTTGATACAAATAATTGTTCAAACAATGTATTGTTGTTTATAAATATCTTCTCTTAGAGAATAATATATATATTTCTGGATGATCATTTTCTTTCAACTATATTAATTTTGAATTTAAACAATAATTTTGGAAACTCTAAACATGAAAAATTTCTTTTTTTACATAAAAATAATAGATTATTATATTTTTTATAAATAAATAAATTTTATTTAAAAAAAAAATAATTTTTAAATTTGGGAATTTTATACTTCGGAAATTTTTTGTCGGAAATTTTATTATTCGGAAATTTTATTATTTAGTAATTTTATTATTTGGGAATCTTCCAATTCGATAATGTTATAAGCTATACGGAAATTTTATTATTCTGGAATTTTTTAATTTGGGAATCTTATTATTCAGTAATTTTTTTATTGGGGAATTTTCCAATTCGGAAATTTGATTATTTAGTAATTTTATTATTCGAGAATTTTATTATTCCGCAATTTTCCGATTCGATAATATTAATAAATGTTCGGGAATTTACCATTTTGAAAATTTTATAATTCGGGAATTTTATTATTCAGTAGTTTTATTATTCGGAAATTTTTCAATTCAGGAATTTTATTATACGGGAATCTTATAAATCGGGAATTTTATAATTCGGAAATTTTCCAATTCGGGAATTTTATTGTTCGGGAATTTTATAATTCGGGAATTTTATTATTCAGTATTTTTATTATTGGGGAATTTTCCCATTCAGGAAGTTTACTATTTAGTAATTTTATTCTTCGGAATTTTTCAATTCGGCCATATTATAAACTGTTTGGAAATTACATTATTCGGGAATTTTTGAATTCTGGAATTTTATTATTTAGTAATTTTATTAATCCAGAATTTTAATACTCGAGAATTTTATTATTAATTTTATATTTCGGGTATTTTCCAATTGGGGAATTTTATTGTTCGTGAATTTTATAATTTGGGAACTTTATTATTCAGTAATTATATCATTCGGGAATTTGATTATTATTCAGTAATTTCATTATTTGGGAATTTTTCAATTCGATAATGTTATAAACTATACGGAAATTATATTATTCTGGAATTTTTTAATTTGGGAATCTTATCATTCAGTAATTTTATTATTGGGGAATTTTCCAATTCGGGAATTTCATTATTTAGTAATTTTATCATTCGAGAATTGCATAATTCGAAAATTTTATTATTCGAGAATTTTATTATTCCGCAATTTTCCGATTCGGTAATATTAAGAATATTATATTAATAATATTAAGAATATTAAGAATATTAAGAAATTTTTCAACTCGATAATATTATAAACTGTTCGGGAGTTTTATCATTATATTATATATTATTCAGGATTATCCCAACGGCCATGCCACGCTGAAAAAAACCAGTTCTCGTGAGATCACTGAAGTTAAGCAGCGTTGGGTACGGTTAGTACTTGGATGGGTGAACATTCAAGAATACTGTGTGCTGTTGGCATATTATGCGTGTGGTGAGCCCAAACTTGTAGTTATTTATAACTACAAGAAAACTATCCACCTAGAAACACTACCCGAATCGGGTAGTGTCACGCCTACCCTGAAAGGGAAATGGCTTAATGGTATACATCCCAATTCTGGAATCTTATTATTTAGTAATTTTATTATTGGGGAATTTTCCATTTTGGGAATGTTATTATTTATTAATTTTATTATTGGGGAATTTTATTATAGGGGAATTTTATGAACTGGGAATTTTATAATTCGGAAATTTTCCAATGTAGTAATTTCATTATTTACAAATGTTTCAATTCGGTCATATTATAAACTGTGCGGAAGTTTTATTATTCAGGAATTTTCAAATTCGGCAATTTTATTATTCAGAAATTTCATTATTGACGATGTTTCCAATTCGGGAATTATATTATTCGGGAATTTTCGAATTCAGGAATTTCATTATTCAGTAGTTTTATTATTCGGAAATTTTTCAATTCAGGAATTTTATTAGTCGGGAATTTTATTATTCAGCACTTTTATTATTCAGTAATTTTCAAATTCAGTAATTTAATTATTCTGTAATTTTATTATTCGGAAATTGTTCAATTCAGGAATTTCATTATACGGGAATTTTATAATTCGGGATTTTTCCAATTAAGTAATTTTATCATTCGGAAATTTTTCAATTCGGTAATATTATAACCTCACCGGGAGTTTTAACATTCAACAATTTTCTAATTCGGGAATTTTATCATTTAGTAATTTTATTATTTGGGAATTTCACGATTCAGTAATATTATTAGCTGTTCGGAAATTTTCCATTTTGGATAATTCCATTATTCGGGAATTTTATAATTGAGAAATTTTATTATTGAGTAATTTTATCATTCGAGAGTTTTCGAATTCGGTAATATTATAAACTGTGCGGGAGTTTCATTATTCAGGAATTTTCAAATTCGGCAATTTTATTATTCAGAAATGTTATTATTGACGAATGTTCCAATTCGGGAATTTTCAAATTCAGGAATTTCATTATTCAGTAATTTTATTTTTCAGGAATTTCATTATTCAGTAATTTTATTATTCGGAAATTTTTCAATTCGGGAATTTTATTATTCGGTAATTTTATTATTCAGTACTTTTATTATTGGGGAATTTTCTCATTCAGTAAGTTTATTTTTTAGTAATTTCGTTATTCGGAATTTTTCAATTCGGTCATAATATAAACTGTTTGAAAATTACATTATTCGGGAATTTTCGAATTCTGGCATTTTATTAGCCAGTAATTTTATTATTCGGGAATTTTATTATACAGTAATTTTATTATTGGGAAATTTCCCAATTTGGGAATGTTGTAATTTAGTAATTTTATTATTCGGGAATTTTATAAATTGCGAATTTTATAACTCGAGAATTTTCCAATTCAGTGATTTTATTATTAAGAAATTTTTCAACTCGTTAATTTTATAAACTGGACGAGAGTTTTATCATTCAGGAATTTTCAAATTCGGAAATGTTATTATTTAGTAATTTTATTATTAGGGAATTTTATTATTCGGGAATTTCATAATTTGCGAATTTTATTACTCGGGAATTTTATAATTCAGCATTTTTATGATTCGGTAATTTTTGAATTCGGGAATTTTATTATTCGAGAGTTGTAGAATTCGGTAATATTTTAAACTGTACGGGAGTTCTATTACTCAGGAATTTCCCAATTCGGAAATCTTATTATTCAGTAATTTCATTATTCAGAAATTTTTCAATTCGGTAATATTATAAAAATTGCTGGAGTTTCATTATTCAGGAATTTTCAAATTCGGCAACTTTATTATTCTTGAAATGTTATTATTGACGAATTTTCCAATTCCGGAATTATATTATTCGGGAATTTTCGAATTCTGAAATTTTATTAGCCAGTAATTTTATTATTCGTGACTTTTCCAATTCGGGAATTTTATCATTCGGTAATTTTCGAATTCGGGAATTTTATTATTCGAGAGTTTTCGAATTCGCTAATATTTCAAACTCTGGGGGAGTTCTATTATTCAAGAATTTCCCAATTCGGAAATCTTATTGTTTAGTAATTTTATTATTGGGGAATTTTACAATTTGGGAATGTTATTATTTAGTCATTTTATTATTCGGGAATTTTATTATACAGGAATTTTATAAATTGGGAATTTTATAACTCGGAAATTTTCCAATTCAGTAATTTTATTATTTATAAATGTTTCCATTCGATAATATTATAAACTGTGCGGGAGTTTTATTATTGACGAATTTTCCAATTCGGGAATTATATTATTCGGGAATTTTCGAATACAGGAATTTCATTATGCATTAATTTTATTATTCGGGAATTTTTGAATTTGCGAATTTTATTATTCAGTAATTTTATTATTCGGAAATTTCTCAATTCCAGAATAAATCGGAATTTTTTTAATTCGGAAATTTTCCGATTCGGGAATTTTATTATTCGGGAATTTCATATTTCGGGAATTTTATTATTCAGTACTTTTATTATTGGGGAAATTTCCCATTCGGGAATTTTATTATTTAGTAATTTTATTCTGCGGAATTTTTCAATTCGTTCAAATTATAAACCGTTTGGAAATTATATTATTCGAGAATTTTTGCATTCTGGAATTTTATTATCCAGTAATTGTAATATTCGTGAAATTTTCAATCTGGGAATTTTATCATTCGAGAATTTTATTATTCGGGAATTTTATAATTCGCGAATTTTCCAATTCGGGAATTATATTATTCGGGAATTTTCGAATTCAGGAAATGCATTATTCAGTAATATTCAGGAATTTTAGAATTCGGGAATTTTATTAGTCAGTAATTTTTCAATTCGGAAATTTTCCAATTCGGGAATTTTGTAATTCGGGAATTTTATTATTCATTACTTTTATTATCGGGGAATTTTCCCATGCAGGAAGTTTATTATTTAGTAATTTTATTATTTGGAATTTTTTAATTCGGTCATATTATAAACTGTTTGGAAATTACATTATTCGGGACTTTTCGAATTCTGGAATGTCATTAGCCAGTAATTTTATTATTCGGGAATTTTATTATACAGTAATTTTATTATTCGAGAATTTTTTAATTCGGGAATTTTGTTATTCGGGAATCTTATTATTCAGTAATTTTATTATTGGGTAATTTTCCAATTCGGGAATTTCATAATTCATTAATTTTATTATTTGGGAATTTTATAATTCGAAAATTTTATTATTCAGCAATTTTCGGATTCGGTAATATTATTAACTGTTCGGGAATTTTCCATTTTGGGAATTTTATTATTCGGAAATTTTATTATTCACTAATTTTATTATTCGGGAGTTTTCCAATTCGGTAGTATTCTAAACTGTGCGGGAGTTTTATTATTCATAAATTATCCAATTCGGGAATCTTATTATTCAGTAATTTTATTATTCGGGAATTTTATGATTCGCGAATTTTATCACTCGGGAATTTTATAATTCAGCATTTTTATGATTCGGTAATTTTTGTATTCGGGAATTTTATTATTCAGTAATTTTATTATTCGAGAGTTTTCGAATTCGGTAATATTTTTAACTGTGTGGGAGTTCTATTATTTAGGAATTTCCCAATTCGGAAATCTTATTATTCAGAAATTTTTCAATTCGGTAATATTATAAACAGTGCGGGAGTTTTATTATACAGGAATTTTCAAATTCGGCAACTTTATTATTCTTGAAATTTTATTATTGACGAATTTTCCAATTCGGGAAATATATTATTCGGGAATTTTCGGATTCAGGAATTTTATTATTCAGTAATTTTATTATTCGGGAATTTTCGAATCCGGGAATTTTATTAGTCAGTAATTTTATTATTCGGAAATTTTGCAATTCAGGAATTTTATTATACGGAAATCTTATAAATCGGGAATTTTATAATTCGGAAATTTTCCAAATCGGGAATTTCATTTTTCAGTAATTTTATTATTCAGGAATTTTATTATTCAATATTTTTATTATTGGGGAATTTTACCGTTCAGGAAGTTTATTTTTTAGTAAGTTTATTATTCGGAATTTTTAAATTCGTCATACAGTAATTTTATTATTCGTGAATTTTTTAATTCTGAATTTTGTCATTCGGGAATCTTATTAGTCAGTAATTTTATTATTGGGGAATTTTCCAATTCGGGAATTTCATAATTCAGTAATTTTATTATTTGGGAATTTTATAATTCGAAAATTTTATTATTCGAGAATTTTACTATTCATCAATTTCCTGATTCGGTAATATTATTAACTGTTCGGGAATTTTACATTTTGGGAATTTTTTTATTCGTGTATTTTATTATTCGGAAAATTTATATTCACTAATTTTATTATTCGGGAGTTTTCCAATTCGGTAATATTTTAAACTGTGCGGGAGTTCTATTACTCAGGAATTTCCCAATTCGGAAATCTTATTATTCAGCAATTTTATTATTCAGAAATTTTTCAATTCGGTAATATTATAAACAGTGCGGGAGTTTTATTAATCAGGAATTTTCAAATTCGGCAAATTTATTATTCTGAAATTTTATTATTGACGAATTTTCCAATTCGGGAATTATATTATTCGGGAATTTTCGAATTCAGGAATTTCATTATTCAGTAATTTTATTATTCGGGAATTTTCGAATTCGCGAATTTTATTATCCAGTAATTTTATTATTCGGAACTTTTATAATACAGTAATTTTATTATTCGTGAAATTTTCAATTCGGAAATTTTATTATTCGGTATTTTTCCAATTCGAGAATTTCATTATTCGGGAATTTTATAATTCGGGAATTTTATTATTCAGGACTTTTATTATTGGGGAATTTTCCTTTGCAGGAAGTTTATTATTTAGTAATTTTATTATTCGTGAATTTTTCAATTCGGGAATTTTATCATTCGGGAATTTTCAAATTTGGGAATGTTATTATTTATTAATTTCATTATTAGGAAATTTTATTATACGGGAATTTTATAATTGGGAAATTTTCCAATTCAGTGATTTTATTATTCACAAAGTTTTAATTTCGGTCGTATGATAAACTGTGCGGAAGTTTTATAAATCAGGAATTTTCAAATTCGGCAATTTTATTTTTCAGAAATTTTATTATTGACGAATTTTCCAATTCGGGAATTATATTATTCGGGAATTTTCGAATTCAGGAATTTCATTATTCAGTAATTTTATTATTCGGGTATTTTGGAATTCGGGAATTTTATTAGTCAGTAATTATATTATTCGGAATTTTTTTAATTCAGAAATTTTATAAATCGGGAATTTTATTATTCGGGAATTTTCGAATTCGGTAATTTTATTATTCGGGAATTTTATTGTACAGTACTCTTATTGATCGTGAATTTTTCAATTAGGGAATTCTATCATTTGGGAATTTCATTATTCGGGAATTTTATAATTCAGCAATTTTATGATTCGATAATTTTCGAATTCGGGAATTTTAATATTCAGTAATTTTCGAATTCGGGAATTTTATTATTCAGTAATTTTATTTTTCGGTAATTCTTTTATTTCGTAATTTGATTATTCTGGATTCTTCCAATTCATTAATTTTATTATTCGGAAATTTTTCAATTTGGTAACATTATAAACTGTGCGGGAGTTTTATTATTCAGGAATTTTCAAATTCGGCCATTTTATTATTCAGAAATTTTATTATTGACGATTTTTCCAATACGGGAATTTTCGAATTCAGGAATTTCATTATTCAGTAATTTTATTATCCGGAACTGTTCAAATTCGGGAATTTTATTATTCAGTAATTTTATTATTCGGAAATTTTTCAATTCAGAAATCAATCGGGAATTTTATAAATCGGAAATTTTCAAATTCGCGAATTTTATTATTCGGGAATTTTATTATTCAGTACTTTTATCATTGGGGAATTTTCCCATTGGGAACTTTTATTATTTATTAATTTTATTCTTCGGAATTTTTCAATTCATTCATATTATAAACTTTTGGAAATTGCATGATTCGGGAATTTTTGAATTCTGGAATTTTATTATCCAGTAATTTTACCATTCTGGACTTTTATTATACAGTAATTTTATTATTCGTGAAATTTTCAATTCGGGAATTTTATTATTCGGTAATTTTCCAATTCGGAAATTTTATTATTCAGTACTTTTATTATTGGGGAATTTTCCTATTCGGAAATTTTATTATTCAGTAATTTTATTCTTCGTAATTTTTCAATTCGGTCATATTATAGACTGTTTGGAAATTATATTATTCGGGAGTTTTTGCATTCTGGAATTTTATCATCCAGTAATTTTATTATTCGGGACTTTTATTATACAGTAATTTTATTATTCGTG